>PVIC010012929.1:0-38894 GCA_004025085.1 Thryonomys swinderianus
TCAGGCTAGCCCTGAGCTCACTATGGTGCCCAGGCAAGCCGCCGCGAACTCAGCAATCCTCCTGTCTCTGCCTCCCGAGTGCTGGGATTACAGGCGTGAGCCACCACGCCCAGCATTATATGTGGTAACCGGGGATCGAACTCAGGTCCTTACGCTTGCGAGGCAGGCGCCGGAACCACTGAGCTAACCCTCCGGCCCCAGATTTCCTTTTCTTTTCTCCCCTCTCTTTCTTGTTTGTTTTGTTTTACAGTGCTAGAGATTAAACCCAGGGCCTAGTGACTGCTAGATAAGTGCTCCACTGCTATCTACACTGGTTCTTTACCCTTGGCTCTGTACCTTGTTTCAGTAACACAAAAGCATCATTCCTAGAAATAATGTGGCATGCACATCTGATGTATGTTGGTGATTTATACTTTTTTCTATATTTTACATTTTTATACATTAACCATATATGAATTTCATCATCAGAAAAACCTAAACCTACAAATATTGGGTATTGAGTAATATGGAGCTCTTGATACATGACAGACACCATAAAGATACTAATCTAGTCATGAAAGTTTTTTTTATAGAAATCATCTAATTGCTTCTCAAGGACCACACTTTTTTTTTTTTTTTTGAGACAGGGTCTCGTTTCGTAGTTCAGGCTGGCCCTCAGCTCACTATGTAGCCCAGGCAAGCCTCGAACTCAGCAATCCTCCTGCCTCTGCCTCCCGAGTGCTGGGATTACAGGCGTGAGCCACCACACCCGGCAGGACCACACTTTTTAATACCTTGAAGATTAGAGTTTTAACATAGGAGTTTTGGAGGACACAACATTCAGTCCATTGCTATAGTATTGTTCCCATTTTACAGATCAGGAAACTGATGCAGAGAGTTTAAGAATTCAAGTAGAGCTATATAGCCAAGATGTGGCAGAGATGTGAATAAAATTCTGATATGAGAGAATTGATCTGAGGCTCTCTCAATTTTTTTCCTGATTTCCAGTTCGCTGCTGGGCCTAATGTTGTATTGATTTCTTTTAATTTCAGATTGCTTTAGTGTGTTTGTGTTTTTCCATCTTTATAACTTCATTCCTTGTGTATTGATCAGCTTTACATCTCTGGGACACAGTGCCCACCACCCACACTTAGTGGAGTTGTCGGCTCCATGGCAGGAGCATCATGGCAGAAGACCTTGGTGGAATAAAGCCCTTCCCTTTGTGGCAGCTGGAATATGGCAGGGGAACAGCACCAGGAAGAAGGGGTTAGATAGCACATACAGACCTCAAGGTCGCAGCCCACTTAGACACACCCTGAGGTGTGCTTTACTAATAATCCCCTAGGGAATTCATGAGCCAATCAAGTGGACAGTTAACCTTGACTATCTTGTGTTTTGTGTTTACCTTAAAATGTTAAAGGCCATTGCACTTATTATTTTAATTAAGTCTGTTTTTAGTTGGTGTAACTGTCATATTTTATACTAACCTTGATTTCTGTATGGGGATTTTTCTTCTAGTAGACTGTAATTTCTTTGGTTTTATTTTCTGCAGTGATTTGGAAAATCTTGCCCAAAACAGATTGAGACAAATTTTTATGAAGAATCTTAGCTTTGTAAATAAGAACAGTGCCGTAATCCCAGCACTTGGGAGGCAGAGGCAGGAGGATTGCTGAGTTCGAGGCTTGCCTGGGCTACATAGTAAGCTCAGGGTCAGCCTGAACTGCAAAGCAAGACCCTGTCTCAAAAAAAAAAAAATTAAAATCCACCTCTGAATTTTAACAGTGATCCAGGGAGAAGGGCAGCACAGTACCACAGTTAGCAGAGGCTTCACCTCATCCTCTTGTCTGTGGTGGAGTTACTCTGGGTGTGTCAAGACTTCCCTCTGTCCTGTGCTTCCCACACAGCCTCCACAGTGTTTGTCCCTTGTGGTCTATTCCTTTGTTAAAGATGTAGGGGTGCCTCGTGGAGCAAAAGGAGTCAGCCCCTGCTTTTTCTTGGGGAGTCTTATTAATCACTGCCCATGTTTAGGCAAATAAACTGAGTATGTGACTCTATATTTTATTTTATTTTGTTTTATTTTTCCTGTACTGGGTATTAAACGTAGGACCTTTGCACAAAGCTACATCACGCGTTTAAGACATGAACTTGCTCAGGCTTTTAAATTACTCAAGCTGAGTAAGAACTGGATCCTTCTTCCTCAGCCTCCTTTGAGTACTGGTATCACTGAACTAAACCGCCACACCCGGCTGTTTTTGTTGTTCACCTACGTGCTGAAAATATTGCCTTTTACTTGAAATATTTTAGTTTTGAGAGAGTGATTATAGTTAAATAAGAAATTAGCAATATTGAGAATCATTAGTCTTGGTACAATGAGGTTTAATTGTGTTAAAATATACACTGTCATCTTTATTTATTTTTTTATTTTTTATTTTTTTGCTTTTTGAGACAGGGTCTCACTTTGTAGTTCAGGCTGGCCCTGCACTCACTATGGTGCCCAGGCGAGCCGCCGCGAACTCAGCAATCCTCCTGTCCCTGCCTCCTGAGTGCTGGGATTACAGGCGTGAGCCACCACCTCCAGCATTGTGGTATGCGGTGTTGATTGTTGGTGGGCGTGTCTCCACGCCCAGCATTATATGTGATTACCAGGGATCAAACTCAGGACCTTGCGCTTGCGAGGCAGGCGCCAGACCAACTGAGCTAACCCTCTGGCCCTACACTGTCATCTTAACTATTTTTAGATGTATACATTGGTTATCATAAGTATGCTCTTTCATTTCTGTGCATCCAACTTCCAGAACTCTGTTTAGCAAAATCAAAGCTGTGTATAGAAGTTACCTGTTTTCCCCTCCCAGCCCCCTGGCAACCACCAATCTGGGTTCTTTCTCTCTGAATTTTGATTTTTCTAAGTACCTCATATGTGTGGACTTCTATAGTAGTTACAAATTTTTGACTAGCCTACTTAAGTTAATTTACTTTCATGTTTTATGCATGTTGTATTCTGTGTTAGAGCTTTATAACTTTTTTTTTTTTTTGAGACAGGGTCTCGCTTTGTTGTTCAGGCTGGCCCTGAGCTCACTATGTAGTCCAGGCAAGCCTCGAACTCAGCAATCCTCCTGTCTCTGCCTCCCAAGTGCTGGGATGACAGGCACCAGCCACCATGCCTGGCACCGTGGTATGTGGTGCTGATTGCTGGTTGATTGTTGGTGGGCGTGAGTCACCACGCCCAGCATTGTATATGGTTACCGGGATCGAACTCAGGACCTTGAGCTTGAGAGGCAGGTGCCGGAACCACTGAGCTAAATCTCCAGCCCATAGAGCTTTATAACTTTTAAAGCTGAATCATAGTCCACTGTGTGTGTGTGTATGTGTGTGTGTGTTTTCCTGGGACTTGAGCCAGGGCATTGTACATACTAAGCATTTGTTTTACCACTGAGCCACATTCCCAGAACCCTTGCTGAACAAACACCACAGTATCTGACAATTCTAGGCTCTTTCTGTCCTGTCCAAAGAATTGACTAGGATAACAGGAGCATTTAAACATAACTTTTATTTCATGTAAAATGAGAAAAGGGAAAATATGATGAAAAGAGGAGAAAGGAAGAAAAGAAATGGTGAAGGAAAAGAGGAGGGCAAGGAGGTTTACACCCTATGAGTAGGACAGGACCCTGCAGAAACAGGGCAGCAGGGCAGTAGGGTTGCAGCAGAGGTGGCCAGGTCAGTGCCACTACTTTGTGTGTCGTTCAGATCCAGTCTGTTGGTGCGAATCCAGATCAGTCTGCTCTGGATCAGATTACATAGCACATCTTATTCTCAGCCCCCAGTCTGGATCCTCCTAATGACAGGTTATATCCTGTCTTCCAGCCAGCCTGCCATCACCCTTGTCTCTTATCTCACTATCATGGTTTTAAAATCCACTCGTCTGTTAATGGACGCCTGTGTTGCCTCCACATTTGGCCATTGAGACCGATGCTGCTGTGAACACCAGCCACAGTGGCCCATGCTGTAATCTCTGCTGTTCTGTTGATTTATTTTTATGGGCTATACTTTACTATTCTTCTTATGCCTTTTGAGGGTTTTTTAATTGAAAATTTGGCATTTGAATCTAATAGTGTAACTCTGGAAATGATTCTTCTACCCAGAGTTTGTTATTAGTATTTGGATTTTTAAAAAATTTCTGGACACTATCTGAGACAAAGATCAAGTTTGAGGTCTTCCTATGCCTGTGCTTTTCGCTAGATGTGTATGGTTATTTTCCCATCTTCCTCATATATCCAGTTATTTTTGAATTTCCAGGGTTTTTTGATCTGGCTTGCAAGAGCAAGCAGATAGAAGAATGAAGGGATGTATGTGTCGAGAGGTGCTGGTGCCTTTCAATCCCAGGGAATTTTCAGGAAGACAGGAAGATTATAAATGGGGGGAGGACATTGTCATCACCTCCTTGTGCCTCCCAGAATCCTTTACATATAATGTGTCCTCAGGGTTTTTACCCCTCTATTATTCTTGGTGACTTACATGAAGCATCCAAGTTTAGAAAAATAAATAACATGTTGATGCATGTTAATACACCTCTGGAAAAGTTGCTGTGCTATTGTATGTTGATAAAGAAAGGCTGTCACTTGCTGCTATCACTTAGCAACCCCTAACAACTCAAAAAGTACAGGAAACTATCTTGAAATATGTGCCAATAATGGGTTTTGTGACAGTAACAGTAGTTTTTCTCAGTACCCTCGTAAAGAGTTTTTTGTTGTTGTCTCATTTTTTTCCAGATGACAGAAAATAATTTTTGGTTGAAGAAGATAGAAATCAGTGTTTCTGAAGCAGAAAAAAGAACTGGAAGAAACGCTGTGAATATGCAAGAAACATACACTGCTTACCTCATTGAAACCAGGTGGGCAGGGAGTATGAGGGTGAGGGCCAGATAGAAAGCTTTCTCTGCTTGGTCTGTAGGTCATACGTTAGCAGAAAGACAGTCTAAGGAGCAGGGCATGGTGGTTTAGGCTGTAATCCCAGCTACTCTGGAGGCTAATGATAGAAGTTTATTTGAGTCTAGGAATTTAAGGCCAGTTTGGGCAACAAAGAAAGTCAGTTTCAAAACAAAACAAAGTAACTGTTGTGCTTAGCATGGCATAATACAGATATTTCCTGGCATTTGACTTTATTCCAAGACTGCTTTGGCTTCTCTGTCTTTATGTACTAATGTACAAATGCACATTATAGTTGTGTGTACATTTCTTAGAGGGCAATCAAGTTTCTGTCAAGCAAATAATTAGAGAATAAGAAGGTCCTGATAAAGTTTAAATGAGTGATACTGTCTAGTGGTGCTTATACAGCAGAAAACTGAAGTACTTTGAAGCACCTTGTGTATGATTTTAACTCTCTTTCCCGAATACAAGTTGAACTTTTAGACAGGTGAGACCTGGCAATGCCTCACAGCTCTATGTACAGTGTGATGAAACTCTAGGACAAATGCTAAAGTTTTAAAAAATTTACTACAATACCATAATCATCCTCAACATACTCTCCCTGCTTCAGACTCCCAATTTATCCAGCCATTCTTGACACTTTCTGAAGCAGTTCTCGAAGCCTTCTTTCATGAATGTTTGTTTGTTTGTTTTGAGTTTTTTTTGAGACAGGGTCTCACTTTGGAGTTCAAGCTGGCCCTCAGCTCACTATGTAGCCCAGGCAAGCCTGGAACTCAGCAATCCTCCTGCCTCTGCCTTCCGATTGCTCGGATTACAGGCACTGTGGCAGGTGGTATTGATGGCTGGTGGGTGTGAGTCACCACACCCAGCATTCTATGTGGTTATCAGATCAGGGCCTTGGCGCTTGCGAGGCAGGCGCCAGAACCACTGAGCTAAATCTCCGGCCTTTCATGAGTGTTTTTATTCGGCATGATCAGAAGTGCAGTGAATGCTGCTGCCCAGAGGCATCTAGCATAAAATATTGCAGTGTGGTGTGTCCTCATCCACCCATATTCAGAGGATCTTATACCATGTGACTTAGGGCTCTTCCCCAAAGTGAAATTACAGCAAAAGGGAAATATTTTGAATTGATTCAGGACATTGAGGCAGCCACAGTAGCACAACTAAAAACCCCTCACCAGAAAACAAAAACAAAAACACCTCATAAAAGAAGACTTCCAGATCTGCTTCAGAAAGCGGCAAGAGCAAAGGAATATATACGAAGCGAGGGGGAGAATTTAAGGGGCAGTAGTGGTAACATGCCTTTATTGTAATAATTTTTTTAAAAAAATGTAAGCTAGGTGTGGTGGTATACACCTGTAATCCCAGCACTCGGGGTTGATGCAGAAAGATCACCATGAGTTCAAGGCTAGTCTGGGGTATGTAGTGAATTTAAGGTCTGCTTGAACTACACGCCAAGACTCTGTCTCTAAAAAATAAATTAAAATTTTAAACATTTATCACTTTTTATCATATAATTAAAGGTTTTGGGTATTTATTTGTTTTATAGTGCTGAACTATGGCCCCATCCAAGTTTTTATTTTGAAACACAACATCTCACTAAGTTGCTGAGTTTCCTAGGCTTGCTTGAATTCTACATCCTCCTGCCTCATACTTCTAGAGTGCTGGGATTTCAGGCACATGTCACCATGCTTAAGCATAAAAAGCTTAGAGCTTTTTATGACCTTTCTCCCTTACCTATTCAAATGAGCTTTGGGGATTTATTTGATTGCTTTACGACCTGAAGTGTGCCCTTACTGTGAATGTTGTCTTTTCATCATGCATAAGGGAAGTGAAAAGTAGATCTTCCTGAGCCATATGCAGTGTACACAGCAGGAATACCATGCTCCATGGGAGCAGGCAGGCAGATCCCTTAAGCCCAGGAGTTCAAGCCCAGCCTGGGCAATGCAGTGAGATCCTGTCTCAAACAACAAAAACAAAACCAAACACAGAGCAGTTTTTGGCTTTTGGTTTTTTTAGACAGGGTTTCGCTTTGTAGTTCAGGCTGGCCCTGAGCTCACTATGTAGCCCAGGGAAGCCTCAAACTCAGCAATCCTCCTGTCTCTGCCTCCTGAGTGTGGGACACCCTGCATTGTGGTATGTGGTACTGATAGCTGGTGGGCATGAGTCACCACACCCAGTATTATTGTATGTGGTTACCAGGATTGAACCAGGGACCTTGTGCTTACTAGGCAGGCACTGGAACCACTGAACTAGATCTCTGGCCCAGAGCACAGTTTTTTATTGAGTAAAACCCTAGTTATGCCAGATTTTACTATCTTGTAAATCATGTCATCTTATTTATTCTTCATTCAACAATTTCTCTTGAGTTCAAGTAGGTTTATTTTAATCAAAGGAAACTGGTAATGAGTAAGTGTTTGGAATCTGTTGGATCTGAGCTCTCTACCTACAGATCTGGAGCAAGTACTGTCAGCTTCCTCATCTGTAAAATGGGAATAGCAAGCCTTCACAGGGTTATAAGGAGCAAGTAGGAAAATACTGGAGAGGTCTTTACTCATTGTCTGGCTTGTACACATTCAGTAAATAGAGGTATATGTTTTAAAAAAAGTCTACAAATGTTCTTTGGTTCCTTTTCAGGTCTGTTGAACATGCTGATGGCCAGAGTATCCTCACAGACTCACTGTGGAGGCGATATAGTGAGTTCGAGTTGTTGAGAAACTACCTTTTGGTTTGCTATCCATATATTGTTGTGCCACCTCTTCCCGAGAAACGGGTAAGAAGCAAAGTGGTGGTAGGTCAGAAGTATTCCACATCCAGACCACTCATAATGCTTGTTTTGTTACCCAGGCAGAATTCGTTTGGCATAAACTCTCTGCTGATAACATGGACCCCGATTTTGTAGAAAGACGACGGATTGGTTTAGAGAATTTTCTCTTGAGAGTTGCTTCACATCCCATCCTTTGTAGAGACAAAATCTTCTATTTGTTTTTGACACAGGTATTTTTCTTTTAGTCTTTTTAATAGTCTTTTAATCTTTTCTTTCTTTTTAATTGTAGAGTACTTATTCTTGAGGATCTTTTTTGGAGCTGCTTTTTCTATGCAGCTGATTTTATTTGATTTGGTTTGGATTTGAATTTCAAATTATTAATTTACATTAGCCTTCTAGCTAACTCTGTGTGTGTGTGTGTGTGTGTGTGTGTGTGTGTGTTACTGGGGATAAAATCCAGGCCCTGCAGTCTATTCCACATCCCCAATCCATTGTTTTCTATTTTGAGGCAAGATCTCACAGAGTTATCCAAGCTGGTTTGAATTTGAGATTCTAAACCTCAGCCTCCCAAAGTGTAAAATTACAGGTGTGCACTTTTCACCTGGCTTTTGGTTCATGTTTTTATACTAAAGATAATAAAGACTATACTTTTTTTTAGTTGAATTCTTTATTGGTACATTTTATATACAGCTCACAATCACACACAATATCGGGGAATTTGTACCAGTGTATAACACAAGATAATTCTCATTTTTACCCACATCCCTACCCACCCACAACCCCCCACCCCTTATATACATGCTGTTTCATTTTCTTTTGGAATCATATTTATTCTTTCCCTTCATTACGTTCCTACACCAAATTCCCTTTGGATATTTCCTATTTTACAAAAACTATCATATATTCTAGAACTCATTTACATCTACAGGTTCTCATACCAAAAACAAGATCCGGTATTTGCATATCTGTGATCTATTTATTTCACTTATTAGTGTGTCCTCCAGGTATAACCATTTGCACATAAATGAATGAAACTTGTCATTCTTTATAGAGACCATACTTTTAGTAGGACTTAAATTATGTCAAACTTAGTCTCCAATTTTTTTGAAGCCCAAATTTCTAAAATTATAGGTCCATGTTTTGTTAATCATTTGCAATCTAGATTATACATTTAAATTTTAAAGTGAAAAGAATGTTTTAGTGTCTCTCCATCTTCCTTGAAGGGAGTACAATCATAGGTATTCAGTTAAATAATGTGGAATATTTCTGGTGGGTTGTTTTGCTTTTCAGTAATTATTCTAAAATTCTTTTTAGGAAGGTAACTGGAAGGAGGCTGTGAATGAAACTGGGTTTCAGCTGAAGGTAAGAATATTTGTATGTAGCAGTTGGGCATGCACAGTGCTGTGCACATTTGGCTACTGGGTGTGTTTTTGAATGAGTGGATGTTGGAAATCAGCTTTGTGTATAGTATTGGTAGGATTTTCAAGAAAACTGCAATTCACTTTTGATTTGTAATTTATAATTTTGTAATAATTTTGGTTGGACTACAGTAAGCAGATTTATTCATTTAATTTTACTAGGCAAGGCCATTTTGAAGCATTAATTTACAGGCTGTAGGTTTTGCCACAGTGAGTGCGTACTTTGACACTGCTCTTTTCTGCCCTCTGTCCTGACCATTTCTGTCTGCTCCCTGCCTAATCACACTCCACAGTTGCACCCCTGGCACAAGTGACTTAGGCCTAGGTTTGCCATGTTAGTAGATGAGCCTTTTGTCCTGCTCCTTCTGTCTGCTGGGACAAGGTAGCCAGTTTGAAAGGGACACAGGACTCATTTTGAAATATCATCAGTGATAGAGGCATATTTAGTTCTGGTACAACTTTTTTAATTCAATCATTACAATTAGTAGTGGAAGTGAGACTGCTGTCTGAAAACTGAGCAGCTCAGGGGCATTTAGATGCTGCCTTACCCACTACGCTCTCCAAATGTTTCCCAAAAGAAATTGAATGTAGGTCACCGCAAACTTTTAAAAGTGTTCATTTCTGGCATAGACTAAATAGACAAATATAATATAAATTTATATAATACAGGATGAGCATTTGCAACTTAAAATTTACAATGCTCCAAAACCCTAAATCCTTCAAAATTCAAAACTTTTTAAAAATTTTTGAGCAGCATTGCTTGAAAAATTTGTGTTTAAGTGTATTTAGGATTTTGATTTTTAGGTGAGGGATTTTCAATAGGCAGAGCCTATGAAAATATTCCAAAATAAAAAACCCTCCAAAAACTAAAGCATTTTTGGTCCTAAGCATTCCAGATAAGAGATTGTCAATTAATAAATGACTCAAATGATTACATACTATCAAAAGTTCAGTATAATATAGCTAACCATGAAGGACAGAATGTATACAGTAATTTTAAGAAAACTTAGAGCTTTATGCACTCATAATATACATATTTTCTTGGCAACTATACATAAAAAAGTAATTTTCTTGATTATAATTCATCAGAGAAAAAGGTGAAATTTTACTTTAGGAATAGAGTTGATGGAACTTGAAACTTTAAAAAATGATTCATATTTTGATAGGCTTTTCTGAGAAATCAAGATATGTTAGAAGCTAATAAGAAAGTTAAGACTAAAATAAAATTAGCTAATAAGAAAGATAAGACTAAAATAAAATTCATGGTAAACTCTTACATAATACAAAATATTTAAAAATTAGTCATTGATATGGTCATTAGTCAGTTATCTGTGCTTTGTCCTTGAACCCTGTTTTTGGCAATAACATTGGTGACTTGCCATCTGAACTTCTCTAAGGATGTGGTGTACTACCTAGAAAGTGCTTTGAATTTTATGTACAGATGCTATTTAAGTATACAGATACAATATATCCTGTTTGGGTTTAATTTTTATGAAGTGTTTGAAAGGTAATACTATATAGTATTATACTTAATATATTTATTATACTTAGTTTATAGTATTAATAATTTAAAAAATACACTCAGTGAAGTAGACCAGATAAAGACTATATGGAATGAATTCAGAAACACCTGTATCTTCCTCTGTTCCTTAGTTTGTTATGGGTGTTTCTTATTTTAAGTTCTTTCTTTCGTCAAGGAAATAGGGTCGCCTCATGTACATACATATATATGTCATTTAGCCTAAGGCCATGTATTTGGTGATTCCAACTAATCTGATCATAGTTGGAAGCTGAGTTAAGAAATGAGGTAACGTGACTTATGTACTCTGAGAAATACTTTGGCCCTTCTTAGCCAGGACTTGTAATTCTATAAATTATTCATGTAAACTTGGCTGTCGGTTTCCAAGATTATAATATGTTTTAGCAGTTAAAAAAGACCTAAAGGTGGGCCGGAGATTGAGCTCAGTGGTTCCGGTGCCTGCCTCGAAAGCACAAGGTCTTGAGTTCCATCCCCAGTAACCACATACAATGCTGGCCGTGGTGATCACACCCACCAGCAATCAATACCACATACCACAGTGCCAGGAGTGGTGGCTCATGCCTGTAATCCCAGCACTCAGGAGGCAGAGACAGGAGGATTGCTGAGTTCGAGGCTTGCCTTGGCTACATAGTGAGCTCAGGGCCAACCTGAACTACAAAGTGAGATCCCGTCTCAAAAAAAAAAAAAAAGAAAAGACCTAAAGGTAAGGGCTGAGGATTTAGCTCAGTGATGCTGTGCCTGCCTGGCAAGCACAAGGTCCTGAGTTTGATCCTTGGTACTAAGAGGGGAAAAAAAAGACTAAAGGTGAATACCACTGGAGACAGGTACACGTGACAACAATGAAAAACTCAGCTGAGCCTCTTAGCAGAGCAGGAGGCAGGGGGTGAGGGTCAGACACCAGTACAGAGTACTTTGGCCTGAGGCCAAATCCATCCACCCTCATGTAGCCCCCAGGCCTCAATGCAACAAGTTGGTTCAGGATTAGTTGTTCAGAGTTGCCTGGAGGCCTTGGGGAAAAGTGAGATTATGCTTGATGTGTATTCTTTGTTCATTCTGTAGTTGGTGGACTGCAGCATCCTAGTTGTCAGATTGTTTGTTTAAAATCTGACTCCTAGGCTTCATCCCAGACTTGCCTCTTCCTGTTTCCCTAAAACTGGACAGCTGTTGCTGTCAGGTAATGGAGAGGTATGTTTTGAACTGAGGGCCTTGCACATGCAAGACACATTCTCTGTTACTCAGCTGTACTCCCAGCCAGACATTTTAGAAAGCTTGGCCAAAATGGTAAAAAGAAAAAATACTGGTTCAGAGTATTTTTAAAGCAGTAAGTTTCTTAACTGAATATAATCACCATCATCTGTGTTTATTGTGTCCTAGACACATACTGTACGATACTGAGTATTATTTTGCTGAATATTGCCTTACTCTTGTGAGGTTAGTTGGTATTCCCAGTTTTCTAGTTAAAGAACTGTAAAAATGGCTACTCAGAATCACATAATTATAAGTTACAGAATCTAAATCTAGGTCATGTTCTATTTGACTTAAAGCCCTTCTTCATTACGTCCCATGTCACTGTCTCTTTTTTGCTTATCCATTCTGCAAAGATGGTTAGTAACAAAAGTGTTAAAAGCTAATTTCTGTGAAAATGAGTTCATTCTGAATCATACCAAACATGGAAGAATATTTGACCTTGGCTGTTTGATTCTCATCCACAAATTGAAATGTCTGCTTACTTCAGCTTTCCTTTTTTCCAGGCAACTTTAATTTCATCGATAGTTTTTTGGCTTATTGGAATTATTTATTTGTTTGTCTATTTTTTGTGGTGCTAGGGATGAAACCCAGATGCTAGGGTTTAAACTATGTAAGGTAAGTGCTCTGCCATTGAGCTAGGCTTCAAGCCTCTAGATCAGTATTTTCCTAAGTCTTTTTAGAGTTCTTTGTATACTCAGCTAGATAATTATAAAAGTTTAGGTTTTTTACAATTAGTGTTCTGTTTAACCTACACTTAGTAGCTCATCTTTATATCATTGCTAATTATTGGTGCTCATATATATGTGTGTATATGTGTACACACATATATAAATATATACACATGTAAACACACACTCACATATACTCATGTTACTTAATTCAATAAAAGGAGAGTATAGTTTATCCCTAGAGCACTGAATACATAAACTCACTGTTTTAGTACAGAGTATAGTGGCATTATTTTACTTCAGTGACCTCAGTCAGGAAAGTAAGCGTGATTCCACGTGCCCAGATCTTGAACAAATAGCAGCTATCCGGGAGGTTCTACAACTGCCTGTTGCTTGCGGCAGGGGCAGCCAGAGCCAGGGTCTGGGCCATAGCATTGCTGCTGGGTTCTGGATAGCCTGAGAGCTCCTGAATGCTGGACAGCACAATCTGAGGCTCTGACTGCTGTCCATACAGTAGTGAATGAGAGCTGTAATGTGTAAATCCATGTTCTTGTGAGATATGAGCTGGAGCTGGGGATGTGTGGGATCTCACCTGGAGGACTTAGTGAGCAGAGGGTTCAAATGGTCACCTTTCACACTGAAATGGTTTCTAAGCTGGTGAACTGATGATAGGAAAGAGAAGAAATAAATTAGTAGTAATAAAAAGTGGGAGATTTGGAAAAAGATACAAATGAAAATTTGCTTATGTCTTTTTATGTAATTTCACTCATATTTAAAGAATCATACTTGAACATTTGTGAGATTTCTTGGTATTCAGTGATGTTTAAAACCATTCATACCTTAAATTCCTGGGCCTTTTCATTTGAAAAACTTTCACACGTATTAGCTCATATGTCCTTGAGATGTAAGAAGGATCAAGAATTGATGAAGGACCGCCTTTAGAATAAGAGAATCCCGTGAAATCAGAGAACGTAAGCTTCTTTCTGAGTTCTTCAGGTAGCCTTTGAATCCCTCTGAATCTGGAGTCATAGAAGGCTGAGTCTGGAGAGCAGCATGTTTGTTACATTTGTTGTTATTTTCCACCTCAAGTAACTGGAAAACCCTGATAGTATTTTTGCTTTGCTTTGCTTGCTACTTGTTTGCTAATTTAGAGTATTTGTAATTATAGGTTGGAAATATGTAAAATTTTCAGGGTCATAGGGATATTTGAAACCAAACTGCATTTTGAAATTGATGTCTGAGGTGTCTTTTTTTGAGGAATGTTATAGTTGGTCAGAAAAGTTATTTGGTTGTCTGTACTTTGGTTTCAGGGATACTTAGGATTTAAATATGTTAAGTATACACTTCATGCAATACAATTACCAACTGTCCATCCCTCTGTTTCTCCTTTGCCTTTTCAGAATATTTATTTGTTTAGAGTGTTCATTAATTATGTAGTTCATTCAGGCTGGCCTTAAATTTGCAGCGATCCTCCTACCTCAGCCTTAAGAGTGCTGGGATTACCTGACTGCACCACTATCCCCAGTTCTGTTTCTCCTTTGAGAACAGTTATCTAGAAATAAAATGTTTAAAAGATGTGTTGTCTTATAACATGTTCTGCTAGCTAGAAAGTAACTTGACATCATCTGTCTTGTTTTATTTAGTATGATATTTTAATACAGATATTTCTGTATCTTTTTCTAGAACATTGATTTTGATGGGAAAAAACAAGGTACTTTTAGTTTGGATTCTGAGAAGTGCCCTCAGTAATGCATAGGATGGAAAGCAGTAGTTTTATTTATATAATACAGATTATTCCTTTTCATGGCTTAGAGAAAAGATAAACAACTTTTCCATCCGACTTGTTCTGAATTATGGAAATCCAGAGCCAAGTCCCCAGTGGTGTCAGTGTTTACAGTTGTTTTAACTTGGATTCGTTGAGTGCTCGCTTCGGCAGCCATATATTAACTTGGATTCGTTGAATGCCATGTGTGCAGTCTAATTTATAACATGCTTGTGTAGTGTTCTCAGAAGTACTAAGCTGTTTTTAAAGGTATGTTTGATATGTTTGCAACAGTTGATGTGAAAAAAAAAAAAACAGTACTTGACCATCTGAATTTTAAAGGGAAAATAAAACTGTTTGATTTTTATACCCTGAAATATAATTGTATTAAGTGAACAAATTATTTTTTCCAGGCAGACTCCAGGTTAAAAGCGCTTAATGCAACATTCAGAGTGAAAAACCCAGACAAGTAAGGTTTTGTTTTAATAACAGTTACAATGTTGTTTTGAATGGTGCCTATCAATCTATTTAATTTTTCATTTCTGAATGTATGCACTTGATTTGCCTAATATCTTAAGTAGTATTTCACATTTAGTGAAATGCTTTTAAAGCCTAAAATTGATTTTGAAATTTGGTAACTTACTTGGGTTTAAGGTTGTAAATAACTGAAGTTTTAGAAAATTGAACAATTTTCCTAGAAGGATTTATTATAGAAGTATCAGAAAAAATGAGAAGATTTTAATTTCATGTAGTTTTCTTTGTATGACTTGTCAGATATGCAAAGTTTAGACAGTTACGTATATTTAACAGTCTACTTTGTATATCAAGAACACTTATTAGAAAAATGCTTATTACCATGATAATTCTGTGGAGAGGTATGATGAATACTTGACCAAAGTAATGCCAGTTTGGTGTTTAAAGGGAGGCAGTGCATTCAGAAAGGACTCCTAGGATGAGTCCTTGGTGTTATCGATGTGATTTTATTCACTCTGGAAATCTGGTGGGTAGTTCAGGCTTTTTACTGGGCAGCTGGAAGTTTCGCATTTAGAAACCTGCTTAAACAAATGAGTCTTTTCTATTTTCAGGGACCAAGTATGTTAGAATTTTTCTAGTGGATCTTTCAGCATTAATTTCTCCAGAGTATAAATTCTTATTCAACAAAGGCTGCTTGGATATTTGGATGGCCTGTCATACTCTATAAGCAGCATCATATTAACTGTATAATGCCTTTGATTTTGAATAAAAAATACTTATAAGTGTGGTTAATTAGGAAGTTATGATGGTAATGACCATTAAAGTTTTTTTTTTTGCTTCTTTTTTTGAATAAACCACTTTTAGAGCAATTTTAGGTTCACAGCAAAATTGAGCAGGAAGCGTGGAGCTCCCTTGTGCTCTCCCACTCCCCACCCCACCGCTTTCCTCACTGTCTACATCCCATCCTACACAAGGAGCATGTTTATCATCATCCTGAATTTGCCCTGATGCAGTATTATTACTTAATGCTCACCATCTCCATGGGCACTGGATATGTTTGAGAAGGTGTGTGTCCCTGTACAGTACTATACAGTAGTTTCTCTGCCCTAAAAATGGCCCGTTCCATCTGCTCATCCCCGTGTCACCCCCACCCTTGCGACCACTCATCCTCTATCTCCTCGGTGTTTCGTTTCTCACACTGCCCTTGCATAGTGAGTGGCCGTTCATATTGGCTTCTTCCTTTTAGCAATGTACATGTAGGTTCAGCTGAGCTTTTCCTAAATGTTAGAATGACATGCATGGTACACAAGGGGTTGTCTCTAGATTAGGAACTAAGATTATAAGTCACCTTCAGAAAGAGCTTTGGGAAACTGAAGTTTGTGACTTTGGTGGATGTACATTCCTAAGAGAATTATGTGAGTACTGATGTTTTTATTGAGATTTTAATATTAACCTGTATTAGCATTTTTCATTAAATATTTTTATGCTTAATAAAAAATTGTCAACTGAATTTTCTCCCTTTTCTGATGTTACAAGATTATATGAATTGCTAAATTTCATTTACTATCTATATATGTAAAATTTTAAACATTATGCGACAAATGTTATCCAAGGCAGTTTTACCCTTACAATCTTGTGAAAGTGCTAAATAAGTGTATGGTAATAAAATTTCTCTGCTTTAAGTTCTGGATAAGAGAAATGTCCTATTTCCATCCCTTCTACCCCCCAGAGATTGCACAAGCTTTCACACTGCACTATATCTCCAGCCCTCTTTATTTTTGAAATTTCCTTACGCTAAGTTCCCTTGGCTAGGCTCACTTTTGTGATCCTCCTGCCTCAGCCTAAAGTGCTGGAGTTACAGGTATGCAGCACCACACCTGGCTATAGTTGTCAGTGATATAACAGATTCTTAAGATGTAGAATCCTATTGTAGTTCAGCTGTCCCCACAGATTATAACCCATACTGTTATTAAAGTAGCTTACATTGTAAGACTATTCTGTCCTTTCCTAAAACCCAGAAAGCCAGAGCAATTGTTTCAGAGAGATTACTGAAACAGTTCTGTGGCTTGCTTGATACATTTTACCTTTGCTCCCATTGACTGCCAACTGCTGGGGGAACCTGCAGTTTCTGCCTGTGTGTGGCTCAGGAGCTCTGAAACGCCTCTTGCATTGAGTGTTTATTTTTCTTAAAGGAATGTGTCCAGGGCTGATTTAAGTTTGTCTGATGACTTCCCTGTATATGTGTTAGAAGTAAACTAAAACCACTAACAAAATACAGAGCACAGATCAACCAGGTTTAGATCACATGTCATTTACATAGTTATTTTAAAATCTACTGTTGTAGAAATGAATAATACTAACTCGTAATGTCATATGTGACTTTGCCCAATAGAAGTTTCATTTGCTGTGGCTGTAGTTACCAGAGGTTTTTTTACTTAAAAAAAAAAAAAAACACGAGATGACGAATTAAACCATGTGTGTAGTCATAGTTTTTTTAGGCCATGTAGTCAGATAATTAAGATTATAATGTACTCGGGTTATTTCTTGAGTTTCCTAACTATCAGGTTAGATCAATTCCCTGTGCTGAGTTTGGAAGCAGGAAGTATGGATAGAACACAAAAATGTACACAGTGAGTTTTCTTCAAGGGCAAGACACCACCTAAAGAACCCTATAGATAAGGGGGGAAAGGGAAACAGAAATTTAAAGGAAAGGGTGGGGGATTGTTACTCTCACAGTCAATGAAATTTTCAGAATTCAGGGAGTTTCTTTTCCGTTAGAGCTTTATTTTAGGTAATACTTGATTGTAAAGGTTGTGAAGAAATACAAACAATCTTTGTGGCTTGAAGTACTTTCCATATAGAAGATGAGAAAACTTAAGGCTATAGGAAAGCAGTGTGAAACAGACAGCAGACTCCAACCTGTGCTTGTGCCATTGTGGCTTGGCGGTGAAGAGACAAATTCAGAAAAACCCTGGATGGAAGTTGTTTCCTGGAGGTGGATCTTGAGTTATGAATGAGGTTTCATTTAGGAGCAGTGCTTATCCAGGTTTAGAAGCAGATGACCGCGAGTGAGTAAAAGTAGAAGATGGAAGATAAAAGGAAGCTTAGAGCCTGTGGTAGTAGTGGGACTGTTTTGAGGAGAATAAAAAGGCTAGTTGAGTCTATGGGATATACTAAGTATGAACACTCTCGAATTTTGCCTTACTAGAATTTGCTTTTACGTGCTTCACAGTAGAGACTTTAGACATTCAAACATTGTCTCCTAGACTCTGTTAACTCCCTGTTTTCCAGTACAGCTGCAGCATTCTGCTGTTATAGTATGTACTTTGTGGTCTTTAATCTCTATAAGAATACCTAATCGCTTCGGGGGGAGAACCCTCATTTTAGTAAGCAGCAGCTGCTAGATTTTAACTTGGACAAAGGACTTAGACTTTCCTTCTGGAGAATTGTTTCCTTCATTTATTAAATACTCATTATTATCTAAGGTATGATAGACTTTTCAATTTTTACCTTAGGTCTTTTGATTTCCCAATAACTGATTTTTCCAAAGATGCATGTTTTTCATCCCTGTCACCAACACTGTAAGTGTTTAGGAGTTTTTAGCCCTGACTTCCTGTGAGAGGTTCCCCGGGGGATGCCGTCTGTTCTTCTCTGCTCAACCATTCAGAAGAAAGTGTGCTGCTCTGTTAGACAGATCGGGAAACTGTGGGGTGCCTTGTGCAACCTATGATCCAGAATGTTAGGACCTTTCCTTTCAACTCTAGTCTGGTTTGCCTAATAAGTTTTTAGAATCTTCAACTGTTTATATTGTTACAAGTTTTTCATAATCCAATGTGACAAATTAGGATTTTATAGTCCTGTCATTTGGGAAACTGAAAAGAAAAGGAATCCGATCAGGTCTAGAGAAGCTCAGGGAGAGCTAATCAGGAAACATTTCTGTCTCCTGGGCCCAAGAGCAGAAGGTCTGATCAAGAATTGATGAAGTTTAATGAGTTCTTTGCCTCTTGATACTTAAATTGAAACCTTAACTTCTACAGGAAAATTGTACTAGCCCGAATCTGCTGGCTCCACATAAAGAAAGCAGCTCAGGGCTGGGGATTTAGCTCAGTGGTTCTGGCATGTGCCTGGCAAGCACAAGGTCCTGAATTTGATCCACAGTACCACATACCACAATGCCAGGTGTGGTATCTCATGCCTGTAATCGCAGCACAGTACCACATACTATAGTGCCTGGCATGGTGGCTTCCGCCTGTAATCCTAGCACTTGGGAGGTAGAGGCAGGAGGATCACTGTGAGTTTGAGGCTAATTTTGGCTACATAGTGAGTTTAGGGCCAGCCTGAACTACAAAGCAAGACCCTGTCTTAAAAGAAAGCAGCTCACAGTTATATGAGATATTATTCTTCTTTTTAAAATTGAGTTCTGTTTCTGGCACCTGCCTAGGAAGCGCAGGTCCCTGGTTTGATCCCTGGTAAACACATACAACAATACCACAACCAGCAATCAGTACCACATACCATGATGCTAGGTGTGGTGGCTCATGCCTATAATCACAACACTCGGGAGGCAGAGGCAGGAGGATTGCTGAATTTGAGGCTTGCCTGGGCTACATACATTGAGCTCAGGGCCAGCCTGAATTACAAAGCAAGACCCTGTCTCAAAAAAAACCAAATTGAGTTCTATTTAAACATCTTTAAAAATTGTTTGACTGGGCTGGAGATTTAGCTCAGTGGTTCCAGTGCCTGCCTTGCAAGCACAAGGCCCTGAGTTCGATCCCGGTAACCACATACAATGCTGGGCGTGATGACTCATGCCTACCAGCAATCAATACCATATACTACAGTGCTGGGCGTGGTGGCTCACGCCTGTCATCCCAACACTCGGGAGGCAGAGACAGGAGGATTGGCTGAGTTCAAGGCTTGCCTGGGCTACATAGTGAGCTCAGGGCCAGCCTCAATTACAAAGTGAAACCCTGTCTCAAAAAAAAAATTGTTTCACTGGTAATGTGTTCTCATGGTTAACCAGATGTATGTGTGGACAGACAAGTATGGAACATATAGGGAATAAAAAATTTCACCCCAGTCACTATCTGTCCATTCCTACCCCCTCCCCAGAATTTAACGCCTCCTTAGTTTTTAGGTTTATATCCCTTCAGTGTTTATTTTATAAATACAAAATTGAAGGGGCCACTTTCTGCTTTCCATCTTGGAGTGTGAAGAGGGTATGTCAGACTTAGGATTTGCACTCCACTTAATTACAGCCACATTTTCCAGCCCTCTTATTCCTGCATTACTTTTTTTAGCTGCAGAAACTTCCCTTGAGTAAGACTTGCAGAGGTTACATGTTTTAGCTAACATTATGATTAACGCCCTCAACTTGGCTGTCTACCCCATAGATGAACCACAATTACTGCAAAAAGCTGCCTAATTCACATGAAGTAATTTGAACTTTGTCTGAGGATCAGTGGCAGAAGAAACATGCTTAAACAGTCACTTATGTAGGTTTGGACTTTAGGAAGAAATCCTAAATGCAAGCCAAGAGGGCAGTAAGTTAGAGTGGGGTGAGAGTGGCCTGAGAGGGGAGAGTAGCACAATTCCAGGGAGAAGCATGGATGCTCATCCAAGTGGAGCTCACTAGCAGAGTCCAGAGTAACGTGAGTGAACTAAGCAGTAATTCAGAGGTAAAAATAACAGAATGGGTATTTGCTAGGGTAGATGCAGTGAAACAGAGAAAGGGAATACAAATGACACTTTGGTTTTGCTCTTTGGAAGTCTTAAGGAGCATTGGAGACAGATTCACGGTCATAAAACTTTGACCAGGTATACAAGGACAGATGTCCCAAATTAGTTGGTTCTATAGAGCTGCACTTAGGACACAGATTTGAGCCAGAGGTAGAAATCTATGATTCTGTAGCATGTTGGTCATAAGTGTAAAGTTCTGTAAGTAACAAATCATAGAGTATGTAGATTGAAAATTGATGAGAAGGTAGCTGAGAAGCTAAGACTCAGCTCAAGAATGCTGGCATCCAAAGTGTAACCTGAATTGGCATCTGAATTACATGAGGAACTGTCATAAATCCAGACCCCTGAGTGTCGGCAGGGCCTTTGTCTAGTTGTAGTGGTTCACACCCTTTTCCTTCTGAGGTCTCTCAGTTGTATTTCTAACAGATTTCTCAGGACTTCTTCTTGCACTAGAGTTAGATGTTAGAGGTAGGTAAAGAAGTGAACATTGAGGAATGACCAAAGTATAAAAAAGAGAACCATGAGAAAATAACATTGATGTCAAGGGAACAAAGTTTTTAGGAAGATGATGTGAGTGGTTTTATCATCAATAGGAATGAAGAAAAAGGCACTAAAATGTCATTGGATTTTAGCAGCATGATCGGAGAGCTAGTGACTTTATCAGGAGTATTTCTGCACCGTAGTACTGGGGCACATGCCAGACTCTAACAGGCCAAGAAGTGAATGGGAGAGGATGTGCTTATTGCTAAGGAGGCCATGCTTGATGAAAACTTCGCTGTGAGGGGTGTGGGTGCCGTGACTTCATGTATGTTGCAGTCTCGGAGAACCTGAGTTCACTGTTGTGCTCCTTGGAAGGAGCTGGTAGAGATAGGAAGCAGGGACAGGGGATGTGAATCCAGAAACAGGACAGAAAGAGACCTTGGATGAAAGGAAGAAGTGACACAGATTCAGAAAAGTTTTTGTTGATTGGCTAGAAATAGAAGTGAGAGTCATCCCCCTTGATGGCTTCTGTTTTACCTGAGGATGTTAGGTTTTTAGAAGGGCCACAGGGTGTTCTTGACAGAGAGTGGCAGTTAAAAGGCGAGGAAAACATTTCCAAGAACATTAAGACTGTAAACCATGATTTATGGTTGCACTGTAACTTTTTTTTAGCTTCCTGAATTTTTTTCCTGACTTCTGTTTTCAAAATAGTATTTCATACCAATGAATTTTATTTCTATCTCATGCCCACAATGTAAAATTACTAAGTATGACATCTTTTATTGGCTTTCAGAATACAAAAACAAAGTATTTTAGAATGTTTTGTATTCATATTTGTGTAAATGTTCAAGGCCAGCATATGGTTAAATAGAATCAGTTTCAGTCTCAGGAGCTGCCATTTTGTATTTTATCTTGGATTGTTTTCATGGGAAAAATGTTTTGTTTGTTTGCTCTTTCAGGAGATTTACTGAACTGAAGCACTACAGTGATGAACTGCAGTCTGTCATCTCCCATCTTCTTCGAGTCAGAGCTGTAAGTGGTTCCAGAGTTTTTCACGCACATCTACAGGGATGGTGCTTGTCACTTAATAACCACGTCTTTAAATAACAGGTGGTATCTATGACAAAAAACTGATTTTTACTTTCAGATTAGGTATGTCCATCATCCAAACTGCACTAAAAAGAAATATGAAAAGTTGTCTGTCACAAGCAATTTGAAGAGTTCTAGGGTACTGTTCTCTCTGTGGTCTGTGACAGTATAGTGTTAAAGGCTTGCCCTTTCCGTTTTAGGATGTGAATAAGTAGGGTGCTAGATCTACATGAAGTTATATCCTGCTCTTTCAGATTTTCTTTAAAATCTGTGCAGTAGTTTATGGGATGTTAGGCCATGCTCTGTCTGGGTTCTTAAATACATTTATTTGAGATAACAGTCTGCCAGAAGGAACTAGAAATTGGGGAATAATTGTTATACTTAGGATTAATTTGGCTGTAATAGACATGGGGAAAACACTTTGCCTTAAGTTAATGTACCTAGAAATGTTGCATGATCTACTAGAGTTCTTCTAGGCAACCTAGAAGAAACTTGCCTGTGCTGGAAGCATTGAAAGAGATGACTAGGTTACCACAAATTGGATCACATTGTGTGCTGACTGGAATCCTCTTGAAATGGAACATGTTGTATAAGAGTCAACCAGTGGAGAGTAGGAGTAGGAGTAGCTTTGGATACAGCCGCTGAACATCGAATGCTTCTTGAAGCTGGGCATTGGAAGTGGAGGTGTAGCCCATGTTCTAAGAATTAGAGGTTTAACCTTTTGTTCCCTATACATTTCACCTGTTTGAAGATTTTCCTAACAGTATAGAGAAACAGACTAAGGGAAGAAAATTCTTCTGAAGTTCTTCATGTTGTCCCATCTGTTGTGGTTTAGTCTGTTTTCTCTTGTAACAACAAAATGTCTTTGTGTCTGTAAACTAAAGAGGTTGATTTAGCTCACAATATTGGAGGTTCAACTTCCAGTAAGGGCCCCCTGTGCTATATCACAGTGACAGATGGCTTCATAGTGGCACACTTGAGAAGTAGATACCACGTGGTAAACCAGGAAGCTGGAGACTAGGGAGGGGCTTGTCTTGCTCTTTGCATTAGACCCACTCACAGGAACTTCCAGGGCTCCTTTGAGAATCTGATCTTCCCAAACCCACACCCCAATGACCTAACTGTTTCCTGGAACCCCACCTCCTAAAAGTATGGGCACCTTGAGAACCAAACTTCTAATACTTCAGCCCTCAGGGGATAAACTCATCCAAACCCTGATAGTCTTCATCAAGAAATCAGAAAATTCTTTTTAGGAAAATAAAAGGTGTGTGTGAGAATTGTTGGGCTAGAGACAAGAAGGTATAGGAAAAGGTAGATTGATGAGATAAAATTTCTGTACAATTGGTTATCTTGAAATTACCCAAATTAGACAATACTTCTTGTGGGAAGTGGGGCTGCGGACAAAGATACCAGCCTGTCCCCCAGAAACACTGCACGTGTTCACACTGCTTTGTTCTGAAGAACCTGGAGAGTGCGTTTAACTCAAGTTTATTATAAAGCTGTGTCCCCTAAAAAGCTTTCATCCAGAGAGAAAGGCAGGTAGATCACAGGTTTGGAAGTCAAGGAGGCTGGGTAAACCACTCAGCAGCCACATGACTAACCCAAGGTGCTGAGAGCCTCTTAGTCTTGCAGGCTAGGAAGAAAGGACAGACTTATCAGGATCTCCAATTAGAGGGTGAGCTAGGGAAACCATATCATCAAACACTAAGAATCCTTGCTAGGAAGTGACAAATCTAAGTGATATCTAAAGAATAGACAAACTGGGTATGGTGGTGCACATTTGTAATCCCTGAGGCAAGAAGATCAAAGCTCAAGTCAACCTTACTGATTTAGTGAGACCTTGTCTAAAAAGGGGGGTATTTCACTGAGTGGTTCCAGGGTTTGCCTAGCAAACACAAGGTCCTGAATTCAATCCCTGGTAACCACGTACAACAGTGCTGGACATGGTGACTCACGCCCACCAGCAATCAGTACCACAGTGCTGGTTATACACTTGGGAGGCAGAGGCAGGAGGATTGCTGAGTTTGAGGTTTACCTGGACTACACAGTGAGTTTAGGGCCAGCCTCAAAAATAAAGAAATAAATAAATGAGTGAATAAATAAATAAGGTACAACATTACTGAAAAATAGGGACATCTAAATACCCATTAAAATTTCCCAACAATGATAGCTTCTACATTTTCTGTATAATTCCATGGAATTTTAGCAGCTGTTTCATGTGTTTCTTATTGAAAGGTAACATTAACTTACTGGATAAAGATGTTCTCAGTATAAGATAAAATATAGTAGAATGGTGCCAGTTTTTGTGTACAAGTGCAGTGAGTTTTTAGAGAATAATTTTTCTGTATTTTCCAAGTTTATTATACTAAGCATTTGGGAGGTTCTTGTTCTTTTTAAGTGAGGATGAAATTACCCGCCCCCCACGCACACACACACACAGAATATTGAACTCAAGATCTTGCACTTGAGAGGCAGGCATAGCACCACTAAGCTAAATCCCCAGCCCCAAAATTACTTTTTAAAGCAGTTTGTTTATAACTTTGACCTAACAGAGACTTCTGTTAAATATTTCAGAGAGTAGCAGATCGACTCTATGGAGTATATAAAGTACATGGGAATTATGGCCGAGTGTTTAGGTAAGTATTATACAGGCTTTTAAAATAAATCATTAAATTAACTTTTTTGCTTTAAAATGATATTTATGAAAACTTACAAAAATTCATGCAAGATGAAACATTACTTTTTTTTGGAAACATTATTTTTTAAATGATGTCCGTAATAGTAGTTAAGCTTTTAAATACCGTTTTTCACTTTAAATCTTTTTTTTTTTTTAACAAAAAATAGTGAGGAAATTCAGCATACTACTCAGGTGAAAGTAAAACTCTTCTGATTGAAGCAGGGTGGGTGCTTTTGCTGAAATGGCAGAATGCCTAAGAGAATGCATTGGAAAGTACTGTCTTAAAGAATTAATGATTTTCTCTTTCTTTTCTTTTGCAAGATGAGTTTTTCAGTTTTAGAGTTGTTGTTTTCAGTAGTTAATCCAGTATGTCATATGGTAGGTAAGAGTTCTGCCACTGAGCTGCTTCCCTAGCTCTTTTTCATTTTAATTTTGATGTAGGATTTCACTAACTTGCCCAGGTTGGCCTCCCAACCTGTGACCCTCATTTTCCTGCCTCAGCCTCCTAAGTAGTGAGATTATAGGCATGGACTCATTTTATTGATAGTTAGAATTTTTGTGTAAGCAGTGTAGTGAGTGCAATGGTAGAGCAGTTGTCCATCATTTATGAGGCCCTAATTTTGATCCCAGCATGGGAAAACAACTATTTCTCCATCTAACCTACACTGTTTTTCTGGTCCTCCTCCCACAGTGCACATAGCTATAGCTGTGTGTGATTTATTTATTTGGCACAGTCTTGCTTTGTAGCCCAGGCTGGCTTCTTAATCTTCCTACCCCAACCTGCCCAGTGCTAGGATTTCAGCATGTGCCACCATACCCAGCCAATATTTTGGTTATTTGTGGATATTTTCTTTTTTGCTTGTTCTCATGTGTTACTGTTTCTGCCATTTTCGAAGTTATTATTTGGACTTTTATAAGAAAAGTATCTCTGAATGTTCCAGAATATGTCCTAAAATGGAAGTAATTTAAAAATATCGCTCATGCTGCATTTTTATATAGGTAATAGATTCAAATGGGCTATTATCCTGGAAAAATAAAAGTTTACACAGTTAAGTCTCCTTACCTCTGTCTACAATCCCTTAGGAACCCTCTGAGGCAACCAATACGAGTTTCAGTCTTGTGTACCTGACTAGTGGAAGGTAATGCTAGAAATGTTTGTGTTATTACCCACCTGTCCTCTAGAGGCATGGAGTACTGAGTACACAGTCTTGCAAGTGCTGAGAAAGTACTCTGTCACTGAGGTGCATATTAGCCCCCCTTTTCCTGCTTTTGAACATGGAAAGGAAACACATGCATTTGCTACTGCGCCGTCCTTTCCGCGTAGGGACTGTTCTCAGAGATACACACCTGTCACCGCATTGAACAGAACTGTTTCTTAACCTGTGCCCCCTTAATAGTTACATATTTCCAGCCTGGCGAGGTGGTTCACTCCTGTCATCCCAGCACTCGGGAGGCAGAGACAGGAGGATTGTTGAGTTTGAGGCTTGCCTAGACTACATAGTGAACTCAGAGCCAGCCTGAACTATAAAGCGAGACCCTGTCTCAAAAAAAAAAAAAAGTTACATATTTCCAGTCTTCTGTTACACATTTAATGCTGCAGTTGCACATGTTGGCTTACAACTCTGTGAGTCTGTGTAGACATTAGTTCTGTGCAGTGGGATCCAGGTCTGTGGACATCTATCTGCATTTGCAGTTTTGATTGGAATTGCTGAATCACCCTGTGTGCAGAAAGGTAAACAGCAACACATGAATGCCTATTTTCTGACACCTTGCACCAACCGCACTGTGTGTGAGCAGACAGGTCTTTGCCAGTCTGGAAAACTTTCTCAATGTAGTTATAATTTGCATTTCTCTAATTATGAATAAATTCAAACATCTTTTTCTTACTATTAACATCTATTTCATGAGCTATCTTTATACATCTTTAATCAGGTCTTTGTGAAAAGGAGTACATATTTTTTTCCAGTTTGTCAATTCTTGATTTTCTTTTCTTTTTATGTTGGCCTTAATGTATAGAAATATTCTGTTTATTAAATTTACTTGTATATAATATAAATGATTAGTTTTTCTCCTTTCAAAAATAATAGCCTCTGGGGCCAGATTTAGCTCAATGGTTCCCGGTGCCTGCCTAGCAAGCCCTAGGTCCTGAGTTCCATCCCCAGTAACCACATACAATGCTGGGTGTGGTGACTCACGCCCACCAGCAATCAATACCACATACCACAGTGCCGGGTGTGGTGGCTCACGCCTGTAATCCCAGCACTCAGGAGGCAGAGACAAGAGGATTGCTGAGTTCGCGGTGGCTTGCCTGGGCTCCATAGTGAGCTCAGGGCCAGCCTGAACTACAAAGCAAGACCTTGTCTCAAAAAAAAAAAAAAATAGCCTCTGACTTGCTTGTGTATATTAATTGGCCCTTCCTTATTTGGAATTATTTTTAAAAACAAAACCTTTCTCAACTGGACATTGTAGCATTCACCTATTATCCCAGCCTTCTGGGATGCTGAGACACAAAATTTGCAAATTCTAACACTACAAGGGCAACTTTGGGACTTACTGAAACCTTATCTTCAAATAAAAAACAGTGAAAGGGCTGAAGATATAGCTCAGTGTAAAGATCCTACAAAAAATAAAAGTAAAAACTTCTCTCATTTCTTCTACATTTTTAGGATTTCATATATTGTTGATTTATCTGGAATTTTTTGCATGTGAGTTGTGAAATATTAAAATTCATTTATTAGAGTAACAGGTTATCCAGTTATCTTTGGTCAACCAATATATTAAAATTAAACGCAAGTTGGGACAATATTTAAATTATATGATGTTTTTAATGAGAAACTTACTGGTATTATAAATAGGTAATCTTTTCATAACTTGGACAGGAATATGTGAAAGTATATGGGCTGACTTAAAAAACAGCATAATGGGAAGAATGAAACAGTAAGTTCTTGGTTGTTCATTCAGGAAAGTCAGGAGGAGAAAGATGAACAGTGGTTGTTGGAGTGAGCAGAGCCTGCAGGGGAGAGGGGAGATTAGAGGGAACAGGAAGAGGAAGGTGCTGCAGAAGCAGCAGCACCCCTGCCCTGTGCAGGGATCCCTGGTGAGAACAGTTTGGTAGCAATCTGCCTGGAGCAGTTGTGAGTTGGCTGAGTCACAATCACACCATGCAGCTCCTGTACCTTCCTCACCAGCTCCACTAGGAGCGGCTGGAAGCAGCTGAGGCTCAAGCAAAATCTCTCCAAACCCTGGGTTCTGTCAAGTCATGCAAAATTGACATTCTGTAGAGTATCTATAACTTTTAGTATTTACAGAGGATGGTTTGCTCTGTAATACTAAATTTATTCTTCAACCTGAGCGTAGTAGCACATGCTTTTAATCTCAGCACTTTGGAGGCTGAGGCAGGAAGATCACAAGTTTTAAATCCAGCCTGGGCTACATGTCGGGTTCAAGGCCAACCTGAACTACAAGGTGAGACCCTATAAAAAATGAATGAACGAATGAATACTTCAAAGAGACCCTCCAGTCTTACAGTAGAAGACACTTTGCTGTTAATTTCCCTCCAGATATTCACCTTGGCTTTCAACATACTTATCCCATCAGGTTTTTTTTGAGATGGGATCTCACCATGTAGTTGAGGCTGGCCTTGAACTTGTAGTGATCTTCCTGCCTTAGCTTCTCAAGAAGGCTGGGATTATAGGATACCACTCCTGGTTATCCCATCATTCTTGCCACTTTTGGAAGGCATTCTAAAAGTTTCTCTGTGTCTTTACAATGTGTGATCAAAAATACAGTGAGTGCTGCTGCCACTTGCCATCCAACAGAAGGCAGGCTCCTGAGAACATTAGTGTGTCCTTGTCCACCTTATTCAGTGGGTCTGCAACTGTACAACTTCTGGCTCTTCCCCACGGTCCAAATGACCATGAGAGGAAAGTATTTTGAATCAATGTACGATATCACAGCAGCCTGACAGCTCAACTAAAGACATTCACAAAAGAGGGTTACTGGCACTTCCTCATAAAACAACCAGAACAGGTGGGATGAGTGTGTTCAAAGCTAGAAATAATGGCAATGTGTCTTTTACTATAATTTTTATTCTATAAGCAGAAGCCACATTGTATATAGTAAGTCCCCAACTTAAAAACAAGTTCTAACACAGGGAAATATCTATAAGTCAGATTCGTTGGTAATCTGACAGTCAGTCTTGCACAGTACACCTGCGAATCTTACACAGTGCACCTATGCTCTTAGACCATACACCTGTGAGTTTTAGATGCTTCCTCCATCTGTGATGGATATTTGCAATTCAAATATTTATAAGTTAACAGACTTTTGTACACTCTGTTATTTAGCAGCAGCTACCAATTTTTAAAGCCTTCACTATGTTTAGTTGTTAAACTTAGAAAACAGCACATTTGAGTCACTGGAAATCTAAATATAAATGTTATGCAATATTTTTTAAAGCTAGCTGGAAAAGAATCTTGTAAAAAGATTATATCAGCCAAGCATGTTGTTGCACACCTGTACCCCCCAGCTACTCAGCAAGCTAGCACAAGATGATTACAAGGTCAAGGCAGCCTGTACAACTCTGTGAGACCCTGTCTCAAAATGGGTTACTAGGGCTGAGGGTGGGGCTTGGCAGCATTTGCCAAGCCTGTGCAAGGCCCTTGGGTTCTATTCCCAGAACAAGAAAAATAAAAAAGGTTCTATTTAATAATGTTTTCTATTGCTTCTGGCTTCATGTTTTTTTTCCCTAGTGAGTGGAGTGCCATAGAAAAAGAGATGGGTGACGGGCTGCAGAGTGCTGGGCATCATATGGACGTGTGAGTACTGGGGAGACCAGCAGAACACTGAGGATGGCGTGCGAAAGTGACTTAGAATGCTCATGGGTTTTATCAAGTTTCCTGGCATTAGTATTGTGCTCTGTGTACACAGATATGACTTAAATTCATCTCGGGAATGCAAGGTTTAACATTTGAAAATGAGTCTAACTCCTATATTAACAGAATAAAGATAAAGACCTGGGCAGTCATTTCAATAGATGCAAAAATTATTTAATAAATGTCAATACCCATTGACAATAAAAATTCTCATCAAAATGGCAATAAAAGGGAATTTCTTCACCCTGAAATTTAGGGTTGATATATTTAGCCAAGACACAGTGATGTGTGCCTATATTCCTAGCCCAGTGATGTCAAAACTTTTAGAGATAAGCACCCAAATTGCAATCCCAAACCCACTGATTTATCACAAAGTGCCAACACTATAATTAATCGTAAATACTAAAGTTTCTGTATAGAAAAAAAATTCACATATTAACATCTTTTGTCCTAAAAGAGAAACACCTCTAGTGCTACCTCTATTAGCATCTCAGAGGGTTGAAGTGGGAAGATACCAATCTATAACTTCAAAGTAAACTAAAAAAATAAAATGTTAGAATTGAACCAAACTTTTGAACAAATGTACCTAGTAGATGTCTACAGACACCCTACAACATCAGACTACATATTCTTGTCAGACGTGGTAGTACATGCCTGTAATCCCAGCTCTTAGGAGGAAGAGGCAGGAGGGTTGCTGCAAGTTCACTGTGTAGCTCAGGGCCAGCCTGAACTAAAGCAAGACCCTGTCTCAAAAAAAAAAAAAAAAAAAAAAAAAACCAGAATACACATTCTTCTCAGCTGCACATGGGATATCCTCCAGAAACCCACATATTAGCTCATAGAACATACTTAAATAAATTTCAAAAGACTGAAATTATCCCATGTACATTATCAGGCCATAGTTCAGTGAAATTAAAAATCAGTCGCAAACAAAACCACAATAACTATAAGCACATGGAAATTAACACCCTCCTGAACAACCAAGGGGTCTTACACTGTTTCTACAATTAAACAGTAATGCCAGCACAACATATTGGAACTTACGGGACTCAATAAAAGCAATGGTATAAGGGAAATTTATAGAGGTGAATACCCATACCAAGAAGACAGAGGAGCCAGGATTTAGCTAGTGGATCCAGTACCTGCCTTACAAGCGCAAGGGCCCTACTTCAATCCCTGGTAACCACGTACCACAATGTGGGGTGTGGTGACTCAAGCCCACCAGCAGTCAGTACCGCACACCATAGTGCCAGGCGTGATGGCTCACACTTGTAATCCCAGCACATGGGAGGCAGAAACAGGATTACTGTGAGTTCAGAGCTATCCTGAGCTACACAGTGAGTTCAGGGTCAGCCTGAACTACAAAGCGAGACCCTGTCTCCAAAAAAAAAAAAAAAAAAAGAATGAAAGGGTGAAATCACAACAGATCCTTCAGAAATTGAGATCATCAATACCTAGTTGTACTCCAATGAATTTGGAAAACACAGAAGAAATGGACAGATTCCTAGATACACATGAATTACCAAAGTTGAATCAAGATGATATAAAAATTCTAAATATGCTTGCTTCAACAGTGCACAGGTTGAGTAAACCAGTGTCAGTCAGTGACATTGAAGATGTAGTTAATAAATTACCAAAAAGAAAGTCCAATTCTGATGGTTTCACTGCTGAATTCTATAAGAAATTTAGAAAAGACCTAATGCTGCTACTTCTTAAACTTTTTAATGAAGTTGAAAGGGAAGCAATACTGCCAAATTCATTCCTGCAAGCAAACATTACCCTATTTTAAAACTAGAGAAGGTTCCAACCAGAATAATGAGCTATAGTAGGCCAGTCTCCTTAATGAACATAGATGCAAAAGTCATCAAGAAGTTACTAACAGAATACAGCAAATCATCAAGAAGATTATACACTATAACTAAGTAGGATTCATCCCAGGGATGCAGGGATGGTTCAGCATATGCAAATCTATAAAAGTAATATACTGTATTTTTAAAATTGATTTTAATGGTACATTTTATATATACATTATGATCACATTCAACATTGAGGATTTTACCAGTATGTGACACATCTTGATTCTCATTTTTCCCCATTCCCCTGCCCTCCCTACAACTCTCCACCCCCTATATACATCATCTTTGTCCCCCCCCCTTTTTTTTTTTAGAGACAGGGTCTCACTTTGTAGTTCAGGCTGGCCCTGAGCTCACTATGTCGCCTAGGCAAGCCTCGAACTCAGCAATCCTCCTGTCTCTGCCTCCCGAGTGCTGGGACTACAGGCGTGAGCCACCACGCCCGGCACTGTGGTATGTGGTATTGATGGCTGGTGAACGTGAGTCGCCACGCCCAACATTGCATGTGGTTACCGAGATCGAACTCAGGACCTTGCATTTGCAAGGCAGGCGCCGGAACCACTGAGCTAAATCTCTGGCCCTGTTTCCCCTTTTTTTTTGAGACAGGGTCTGGCTTTGTAGTTCAGGCTGGCCCTGAGCTCACTATATAGCCCAGGCAAACCTTGAACACACAGCAGTCCTCCTGGCTCTGCCTCCCGAGCGCTGGGATTACAAGCGTGAGCCACCATGCCCAGCTATTTCCTTCTTTTTTAACCATCAAATTTTTCTTTCCCTTTACTAGCCCCTTTTAATACACTGTATTAACAGAAGCAAGGTCAAAAGCCATATGATCCTCTCAGTAGATGGAGAGAAAGCATTTTAGAATGTTCAACACCCAGTTGTGATTAAAAACTACAGAAAATTGGAATAGGTGTTCTTTTTCTCTTACACCTAGGAGTTAACATCATATTAAATGGTCAGAAGCTAAAAGTTGTCACCCTAAAATCAGGAACAAGACAAGGATGTCTACTGTCACCACTCTTATTCATTATAGTTCTGGACATATTACAGCAATTAGACCAGAGAAAGAAATGAAGATAGGAGAGAAGTTAAATTATCATTATTTGCAGGTGACATGATATTCCACATGGAAGATCCCCAAAACTCCACAAAATTCACTGGTTATTCAAGTTAACTTTCAAACGTTAGCATTCTTATACACAAATAACAAAGTCACTGACAGAAATCAAGGAATGAACACCTTTCAGAATAGCATGCCCAAAAATGAAACACCTAGGAATCAATCTAACAAAGGATGTGAAAGACCTCTTTGTTTATAACTGCAGTACTCTGAAAAATATCAAAGAGGATATCAGAAAATGGAAATGTATCCCTTTTTCTTAGGTTCAAAACAGGATTGCATCAATTAACAGCATATCTTACAGAATTAGAAAAAATGGTCTTACAATTCATTTGGAACCAAAAGAGACCTAGAATGACAAAGGCAGTTTTGGGCAACAAAAGCAAGGCAGGGGGCATCGTAATCTCTGACTTGAAATTATACTACAAAGCTACTGTGATAACAACAGCATGGTACTGGCTAGAGTGGGGAAAAAACACATGCAAGGATCAGTGGAACAGATTGAGAGTTGCAGAAACAACTTCAGACATACTTGGCCACCTTGTTTTTGACAAAGGAGCCAAACACCTTCACTTGAAGAAAGCCTCTTTAATAAATGGTCCTGGAAAAACTGGCTTTCCATATGTTTTATATTAAAACTAGACCTAAACTGGGCCAGAGGGTTAGCTCAGTGCTTCCGGCATCTGCCTCACAAGCACAAGGTCCTGAGTTTGATCCCCGGTGACCACATACAATGCTGGGCGTGGAGACTCACGCCCACCAGCAATCAACACCACATACCACAGTGCCAGGTGTGGTGGCTCACGCCTGTAGTCCCAGCACTCGGGAGGCAGAGGCAGGAGGATTGCTGAGTTCGAGGCTTGCCTGGGCTACATAGTGAGCTCAGAGCCAGCCTGAACTACAAAGCGAGACCCTGTCTCAAAAAAAAAAAAAAAAAACTAGACCTAAACTTCCAGCATGAATTAAACTAAAATTGAATTAAATCCAAGACCTAATATTAAAACAAACTCTAAGTCTGCTGGAAGATAGAATAAGTTGAACTCTTCAAGAAATTGATGTAGGCAAAGACTTCATGAACAAAGCCCTGGTCGCACAGATAATCAACAACTGGGATCTCATTAAAAAGCATCTGCACAGCAACACAAACCACCCACAGAGTGAAGAAACAACCCACAATGTTGGAAAAAAATTTTGCCAGGTATTTCTCAAAGAACTACTATCTAAAATGTATAGAGAAGTAAAAACAACAACAAAAAAATAAGTTTAAAGACCTAGTTCAGAACTGGGCATCTGAAATGAATAGATACTTCTCACATGAAAAAGTAGAAAGAGGAAATACATATAAATGTTCAACATTGTATTTTTAAAAAATCATTCAAGAGATGCAAATTAAAACCACACTCAGATTCCACTTCATTCTAGAAAGAATGGCTTCTATGGAGAAATCAACCAGTAACAAATGCTGGTGGGCTGTGGAGAGACTGCCCACTTTTGGTGGGAATGCAGACTGGTGCAACCACTGGAAATCACTGTGTAGGTTCCTCAAAAAACTAAAATTAGGGCCGGAGATTTAGCTCAGTGGTTTTACCACCTGCCTAGCAAGCACAAGGTCCCTGGTTCAATCCTTGGTAAACACATACAACAATACCGGTGTGATGACTCATGTACACCAGCAATCAGTACCATATACTACAGTGCCAGGTGTGGTGACTCACACCTGTAATTCCAGCACTTGGGAGGCAGAAGCAGGAAGATTGCTGAGTTCAAGGCTTGCCTGGGCTACATACTGAGCTCAGGGCCAGCCTGAACTACAAAGCGAGACCCTGTCTCAAAACCAAAAACCAAAAAACCTAAAACTAGAGATTTCATTTGATCCAACCATTCCCCTTTTTGATATCTTCCCAAAAGAGCCAAAAACATCATATCACAGTGATATATGTACACTCATGTTTATAGTAGCACAGTATATAATAGCCAAATCTTGAAACACCCCAAATGCTCATCAACTGACAAATGGATAAAGATTTTAAAATTTTTATTTATAAAGATGTATGTGTGTGTGTATATATATATATATATATATATATATATATATACACACACACACGTATACATATATATACATATATACAATAGCATAAAGAAGGATGAGCTTCAGACATTTCTAGCTGAATAAATGGACCTTGAGATCATATTCTTAAGTGAATTAAATCAGACACACGTGTTTAAATACCACATTGTTTCTTTGGTGTAAGTCGCTGAAGTGAAAATAACTAAAATAATAAATATTGGGAAATGGGAAGAATATGTTCAAATCATAAGGGGATCAAAGGAGGGGGTGGGGGAAGAAAGCAGGGACAAGAACACCAAAGGAAAAGTTTTATATAAGGAGTAGAGGAGGGATTGAAGGGTGGGGGAAGAAGCAAGATCTATCATGTGCAGGTACAAATTCTGTACGAGTGAATGTTTTCAATATGTAGATCTGAAATGTACCATTTTTTCATTGCTGAGAAAAGCTAAAGAAAATCTAAATGGAGATAAACCATGTTCATACATTGGAATACTCAATTTTAAAATGCTTGCTCTTCCTCAATTGAAGTCTGTTTAATAGTAGTGGCATTTATAGAAATTAATGAACTGATTTTAAAATTTATACAGAAATTAAAAGTATCTCAAATAGCCAAAACGATTTGGACACAGAACAAGGATGGACTTTATTACCTCCATGCTAAAAAACAAAGTTAATTTGAAGGACAGATGGACTCATCCATGATACAGTAGTATGCACACATGGCCCCTCATCCATGTAGAATTTATGGTGTGGCCAGAAAAATAAAACCGGCCCACAAATATTACTTGGATCAAGTTTGAAATTGTTGATGTAGATCCCTGGTAGAGCAACAGGGAGCTGATGAGGTGTGTGCTCCACAGGAGTTGGAGGAGTGGCAGCTGAGCCTGCTATAAAGAATGAGTACAAAGAAGGTCTCCTGAGAATTCCTGTAATTCTTATTTATTCACTTTTCCCTGTTTAGCTTTTTGGTATTATTATAAAGTTAGCCTTCAAGAATGTGTGTGTTGGTGGCCAGAGGTTTGGCTCAGTGGTTCCGGCGCCTGCCTCACAAGTGCAAGGTCCTGAGTTCAATCCCCGGTAACCACATACAATGCTGGGCATGGAGACTCACGCCCACCAGCAATCAATACCACATACCACAGTGCTGGGCGTGGTGGCTCATGCCTGTGATCCCAGCACTCGGGAGGCAGAGACAGGAGGATTGCTGAGTTCGAGGCTTGCTTGGGCTACATAGTGAGCTCAGGGCCAGCCTGAACTACAAAGCGAGACCCTGTCTCAAAAAAAAAAAAGAATGTGTGTGTTGGGCTGGAGGGTTAGCTCAGTGGTTCCAGCGCCTGTCTTGCAAGCGCAAGGTCATGAGTTCGATTCCTGGTAACCACATACAATGCTGGGCATGGAGACTCACGCCCACCAGCCATCAATACCACATACCACATACTGGGCATGGTAGCTTATGCCTGTAATCCCAGCACTCGGGAGGCAGAGAAAGAGGGATTGCTGAGTTCAAGGCTTGCCTGGGCTACATTGTGAGCTCAGAGCCAGCCTGAACTACAAAGTGAGACTGTCTCAAAAAAAAAAGAATGTGTGTGCGCCAGTTACACAGAACATATCCTTTCATTGGTTGTATGATCCTTTTATAAGATCTGTGAATAAGAGATTCCAATCATACTGTTTCTTCAACCTCTTTTACTCCTAGACCATTGTCTTTGGTGAAATTGAGTGTAATCACTGCGTAACTACAGGTCACCATCAGTAGTTCTAGATGCTGATAGTCACCTTTCTCGTGTCACTGAGAGGCAGCAATGGCTTGTGGCCCACATTGAATAGCACTTCTTTAGAGTGTGTGTTGTGTCCCAGTGCAGGCTACTCTGTTAATGAAGTGTTTTTAAACAGGTATGCATCTTCTATTGATGACATTTTAGAAGATGAAGAACATTATGCAGATCAGCTCAAGGAGTATCTTTTCTATGCAGAAGCCCTCCGGTGAGTGTTTAGCATTAAACCGTCCTGTGCAGCCCACTGGCTGGTCCTCAGTGTCTCATACACTTTTGTAAAACAGAAATTTTGTAAGATGTGTTTTAAGTGAATTCCTTTGCTCAGATAGTGAATGATGTCTCATTACATTCCTCTGTGTTATAGAGTACTAGGAATAGAAAGGTGAGATGGCATATTGCCACTTTCTGTGGTTTTTCCCCATTTGTGTGCTGTCTCAGCAGGTTGCAAAATGTTATACCATGAAGAACTTTTCTTCTATTTTTTTTTTTTTTTTTTGAGACAGGGTCTTGCTTTGTAGTCCAGGCTGGCCCTGAACTCACTGTGTAGCCCAGGCAAGCCTCAAACTCAGCAATCCTCCTGTCTCTGCCTCCTGAGTGCTGGAATTACAGGCGTGAGCCACCACACCCAGCACTGTGATATGTGGTACTGATTGCTGGTGGGCATGAGTCACCACGCCCAGCATTGTTGTATGTGGTTGGTTACCAGGGATCCAACTCAGGACCTTGCACTTGTGAGGCAGACGCCAGAACCACTGAGCTAACCTCCGGCCCCAACTTTTCTTCTATTTTAATGGTAGTTATTTCCTATAAAGTCAAACAGAATTATCTCTTAGCTCTGTTTGATTAAGAAAAAAGTTACTGTATTTTTTTCTGTTTAATTTTGAAAAGTAAGTCATTTTACTGGCATAAGTAGTTTTTGGTTGGATTTACTGTCTTGCAAAAGAATGCTGTTATGGACAGAAGAGGAATATCCCTCATACTACTGTTCAGTAACAGCCATGAAAACAATTGCATATGGTTACTCTTTTTCTTCTAGAGCTTTGAGTGTAGACAGCCTCACAAAGACATTTTCAGGTCACCAAGCAAAAGAAAGTTGCTGAACAAAGTAGAATTCTGTACATCCCCCAAAATAATAAAAATGTCTAATGAATATTAATCTGAAAAGATACTTTATGTTATTGTTTTTGTTTTTTTTAATTGCATTCTTTATTGGTATAATTTGCATACATCTCACACTCACACATAACATTGGGGAATTTGTACCAATATATGACACAATCAATTCTCATTTTTACCCATATCCCCACCCCCTATATACATGCTCTTTTATTTTCTTTCAGAATCATTTATTCCTTCCTCTCATTACATCCCCCACCAAATTTCCTTTGGAAATTTCCCATTCTAAAAAGATTGTCATACTACTAGAGCTCATTCACATCTACTGGTGCTCATATCAGCAAGAAGATCCAGTATTTGCCTATCCGTGCTCTATTGATTTCACTCCTTAGCATGTCCTCCAGGTGCATCCATTTGCACATACATGAATCAATCTTGTCATTCTTTATGGTAGAATAGTACTCCATTTTATTAAAAAAACACATCTTCTTTATCCAGTCTCCAGTTGATGGGGCATTTGGGTTGTTTCCAAGATTGAGCTATCACGAACTGAGCTGCTATGAACAAGGGTGGACATCTGTCTTTCCACTGTGATTTTCTAAGTTCTTTTGGGTATATTCCTAGCAGGGGGATGGCAGAGTCAAATGGGACCCCTAGTCCTAGTTTTCTGAGAAATCTCCACACAGATCTCCACAATGGTTGCACAAGTCTGCAGTCCCACCAACAGTGGAGAAGGGTTCCTTTCTCCCCACAACCTCGCCAGCATTTATTATTGGTTGATTTTGTAATCGCGGCCATTCTTTGTGGAGTGAGATGAAATCTCAATGTTGTTTTCATTTGCATCTCTCAAATGACCAGTGATGTTGAACATTTCTTCATAAGTTTCTTAGCTGCTTTAACTTCTGCCTCTGAGAAGTGTCTGTTCATTTCAGATGCGCATTTTTGAATTGGTTCTTTAAACTTGGGGAGGCTGATCTGTTTAAGTTCTTTATATATTGTAGATAATAGCCCTTTGTCTGATAAACAGCTAGTAAAGATTTTTGCCCATGTTGTTGGTGGTCTTTTGGCAATGTCAGTGACTTCTTTTGCTGTGCAAAAGCTTTTCAGTAGAATGAGATCCCACTTGTTGATTCTTTCTGCTAGTTCTTGTGCTATAGAGGCTTTATTCATAAAGTCTCTGCCTAAGCCAATGTCTCCAAGAGTTTTACCTAATCTGTTTTCCAGCAGGCTTATTGTTTCTGTTTTAATGTTTAAGTCTCGTATCCATTGTGAGTTTAGTTTTGTGCATGGTGAAAGAGATAGGTCTAGCTTTAGCTTTTGGC
>PVIC010012930.1:0-20092 GCA_004025085.1 Thryonomys swinderianus
AAAGCAGGTTATTTGGTTGATAAGAATAGTAAAATATTATGACATTAAGCCAATCCTTTGAAGAAGGAAGACAAATTTTACACAGCATTTTACATTCAGCTTGATTTGCTTTGCAATAAAGTAAGACAGCTTAGAAGTAGTGAATCTTATCAATCAGAAAAGGATCATAATTGGTTTGATAATTTACAAGATTCCATCCTATGATAGTTTTCTACATTCACTAATCAAAGTGAAAATTTAGTTCAGAATATCATAGAATAGGAAAAATTTTATTGTTTGAGGAAAGAAGAAAAATAATCTTCAAAGCGATTTTTTTTTTTTTTTTTTTTTTGAGACAGGGTCTCGCTTTGTAGTTCAGGCTGGCCCTGAGCTCACTATGGTGCCCAGGCAAGCCACCGCGAACTCAGCAATCCTCCTGTCTCTGCCTCCCGAGTGCTGGGATTACAGGCGTGAGCCACCACGCCCGGCATTGTGGTATGCGGTGTTGATTGCTGGTGGGCGTGAGTCTCCACGCCCAGCATTGTATGTGGTTACCGGGGATCGAACTCAGGACCTTGCGCTTGCGAGGCAGGCACCAGAACCACTGAGCTAACCCTCCGGCCCTTCAAAGCGATTTTTGAAATTGCATTTTGGATGGAGAAGGAAAAGTCAGCATTATGTATCTCCTTGATTTTGCAAGTGGGACACAGCACTCATGAGGCATGAGGGGATTGTGAGAGTTACTTGAAATCAAAGTCTCAGAATGTCTCAGTCGCCAGCAGGACTTATCTACCCTTAGAACACTGTACACAAGAAAGTTGTTGTATCTTAGAACAGACACACATAGATTTGAAGTTTAATATGAAATATGTCGTCTGTTAAATGGTAAAATTTGAGATATCATATTCATGCATGGATTGTTGTGGAATTTTTAGATGTGCCTGGGTTTACACCTTCACTCTACCAGAGTCACCAGGCTTGTGTGAGAACTGCTTTTGGAGAATGCTGATCTGATCTTTCCGCCACCTTTTAGGTCAAGAGATGAAGCAAGTGTGCATATACCACTGTGATATGATGCATTAATTATTTTGGGAAGGTAATAAGAATGGGAATGGCTGGATGAAATGTAACCTCTAGTTTAGTTTTTTGAGGAATTTCTGAACTGATTTCCACAGTGGTTCTACCACACTACAGTCATACCAACAGCGGAGAAAGGTTCATTTTCCCCACAGCCCTGCCAGTGTTTGTTACTGGTTGATTGCTTGACAATAGCCATTTTTCTAGATTGAAATGGAACCTCAGCATTGTTTTAATTTGCATCACTCACATGATCAGTGATGCTGAACATTTTTTCATGTGTTTATTTCCCATTTGTACTTCATCAGGAAGTATATATTCATCTCAGATGTCCACTTTTGGAGTGGGTCTTTAAATATGGGAAGGTTGAATTTTTTTCTGTTTTTGTATTTTCTCAATAGTCTTTTGTATGAAGAATAGTTGACAAAAATTTTTGATCATGTGTGCATGTTTTTATTAGAGCCAGCATCTGCTAGACTTGTGAATCTGACTACACAATTGTTTAGAAACTGTAGTTGAATGCCTGGATTTTTAAATAGGATCTAATGTCACACTATTCATTTTTAAAGGTAATGTGTTTACTTGAAAGTTTGGGGAGCAGGTTGCCAATGGAGCTTTGACTGGTGTAATTGGAAATTTCCTAAGCTACTCACCCTGATGACACTTGTTGAAGTTGTTTTCCTCATGCCACATAGTAATTACAGTAAGCTCTGTTGGTGGTGACTGCTTCCTTTACCTGAGACACTACGTTCACATAGGAACTAAACAAAGAACAGCACTAAAGCTTCATGATAATTTTCATACACAAATTCAGCTCCACCATCTTCCTACCAGCCTCTCTTCATGAGTCTGTAGAAAACATATGTCTATTTACAAAACTGGAAGTCTGCTATATTGACTAATTTTCTAATGTTCTATTTTCCCAATGAAAGGATTTGAGACTTTTTTTGGGCAAGCCCAAATACTAAAGTTGTGTCCTGAATTTGTGAATCAACTAGTATGCTTGCACTGAGATAAACTTGAGTATGATAATAAAAAACTCATAAACAGAGAACAGCCAAGGAAGAGAGTTCTTGGAAAGAGAGGAGGCTTTCCAAGTCACACCCTCAGGGACTCAGGTCTTCTGCTAAGATCTCATGTCCTAACATCAAGTCAGCTCTGGACTCATCAGTGGACTAACGCACATGCCCATGACCAGTCACATCCCATAAGCCCCACCTGTGGGCACCTGAGCTTGGCTTCTTTTCCTCATAAATATTCACTTTCATTTTCTACATCTTTCTCATGGCATGCTTTCTCATTTCCTTTTACTGGTGAATATTCCCTACTGTCTAAATGTACAGTTTGTTTAGTCTGTCATTCCTGGGAGACATCTTAACCGTGCCCAGCTTTTGGTGACTACGAATGAAGCTGTGTTCAATATCATGGGTATTGCCTGAAGAGACATTTTTAAATCTTTTGATAAATATCAGGAAAAATGAATGACTGCTGTATCATATAGTTAGAACATGTTTTTAGGAAATAGTTAAACTACTTTTAAAAAGAGCTGTACAAAGTTTGGGTGAGGTGCCACATGCTTATAACCCCCATGTTAAGGTGATGCTGAGACAGAAGGGTCACCAGCTGGAAGCCAGGCTGAGCTACACAGTGAGTGGAAGGCGGTGCTGGATCATTTTGCATTTCTACCAATAGTGAATGACCATTCCTCACCTCACTCCTCATCCTCACGCTGCTCTGCCCTTTCATAGAGTAGTCATTTTCTTATTGAATTTTAACTGACAGTCTGTGATAAACTGTACCTTTTGCTTTTCTTTCAGTCTGGAGATTTTCTTTCATTCTCTTGGCTGTGCCAGTTTTAGAGCAAAAATTTTAATTTTAATGAAATCCAGGTTATCAGTTCTCTCGTTGGTCATGCAGTTGCTGTCAGGTCTAAAAAATCAGCAAAACCTCACATGACAACTTCTCCAGTTTTGACCTAGATTCTATATTTGATAGATGAGGAACAAAAAATCAATCATTGTCTGCCTAAGAAATATCTGCCCAGTGAACTCATGGAATAAGGACTTGAGCCTATCTCTCTCTAAATGCCAAAGCTTTACTTTTAGCAAGAGGCAAACCTGCCTTTGCAAAATGTAGTGTTCTTATTTGGACTACTTTGAAATTCTTGTAGGTCAAATAAAGGCAGCATTTTAATAATCTCTCATTGTATTCAAGACATATAAAAATGAGCAAAAGCTTCATTTTGTACCAAAAGCTTTGTTTTGGGTTGCACATGTTTTATTAAAAATAAATGTTCAGGGGCTGGAGGGTTAGTTCAGTGGTTCCAACGCCTGCCTCGCAAGCACAAGGTCCTGAGTTCGATCCCCGGTAACCACGTACAATGCTGGGCGTGGAGACTCACGCTCACCAGCAATCAATACCACATACCACAGTGCGGGTCGTGGTGGCTCACGCCTGTAATCCCAGCACTCGGGAGGCAGAGACAGGAGGATTGCTGAGTTCAAGGATTGCCTGGGCTACATAGTGAGCTCAGAGCCAGCCTGAACAAAAAGTGAGACCCTGTCTCAATAAATAAATAAATAAATAAATAAATAAATAAATAAATAAATAAATAAATAAATAAATAAATAAATAATGTTCAGTAAACATGAAACTCAGCTGCTTAATGAGACTGAGCTATTCTTACATACTGGCTCAACAGTGGCCTGTGCACCTCTCCCCAGACGCATCTCACATGGCTCTCTGGGCCGTAGGTGTCCACCACCACTGCCCTCAGCTTCTGCTTCAGTACAACTGGAAAGTTGCCTGATCATTTCCACCTCCAAGGAATCTCCCACTTGTGCTAAGGCTGGTTCATAACACTCAAAACTGCTTTTCTACCTGTCAGTTGATTTAAGTGGTTCATCACTGATAAATGACCATGGCGTTTGTACCATCTGAGAGCAGTAAAAGAACAGTGTCCCGTGTTTCTCCACTGCTGTTGCTTTACTTGCTGAGTTCCTTGATCACCCAGACCCTTACCTAATGTTTTCCATGTCTCTGAAGTAAGAAGTCTTTTCTAATTTACCTTCAGGGACCACCAGTTCAGTGGCTCAGGCTCACCAGTGATCACATCCCTAGTTCAGTCATCTTCCTCAGCTGTTTGCTATAATTCCAAGACATACCTTCAGTGTTGTGTTGTTTTGCATTGCCTGATGTGGTCAACCTTCATTTATATTGATGGGCTGGATGCCAGTAGCTTGGATCTCATCAGAAGATTGCAATCTGATATTAAGGACTTTGAAGCCACCAGGATGATTTTAAATTTAAATAAGACTCAGATAAAAATAGGATATGTTGGTATAGCCATCAGGAGAAATGAGGACTGACAGTTTAATTTCTATAAATGGTGTAAGCGAATTGATATATCAGCTCCATTGACTAGTGGGGTTGCCCACATTAAATATAATAAACCATAGTCCAGAAATTTGATGTTACACATATTCTTGTAAGTTTTTACATTTAGAATCCAGAAGAAACACTTCTGGGTAAGAAGGATGTATTTATAGGTCATTTTTTCCTTCTGACTCTGGATTCAGCCTTTCGAGTGTACTGAAGTGGGTTCATTTATTACAGCTGCTGAGAACCCTAAAATAACCCCTTCTGATTCCTCAAAGTAGCCCTGAGCCTTGTGTATCTCAGTACTCATGCAATTTGGAAAAGGCACCTCAAAAAACATCAAGGACTCCTCCGAGCTCATGTCTTCCTTTGGTGGCATCTCAATTTAGAAGCTATCAAATACTTTGATGGGTACAAGAGTTTTGATGTTATTGAAAGAGATAAAGGCTACATACCATGTCTGAGTTTTATTATTGAGGCAAAGATTGGAATCTTATAATTAGCTATGTAAGCCAACTTGAACCAGCACAGAGAGGATTGCTCATCTGTGCTGCAAAGGACCCTTGAACCCACATAGTGGCCAAGGAGATAACATTAGAAGAGTTAGGTCATTTTTAGCTCGAGTTTAATTAACTATTAATATTAAAAATATTTCTCCAGTGCCAGGCATGGTGGCTCTCACCTGTAATCATAGCACTTGAGAAGCAGAGGCAGGAGGATTGCTCACTTTGAGGCTTGCCTGGCTATATAGTGAGCTCAGGGCCAGCTTGAACTACAAAATGAAACACTGCCCCCACCCCACCCCCAAAAAAGAAGGAATTTCTTCTCGGTTGTTAATTTCAAAATATGTACCTTAAACACTACAGTGCTTCAGCTAAGGTATGCTGCATACTATGATACTAATAATAAGATTTACATCCATAATTTCTTTATTTTTATGTCAGGAATTAAGGGAGGGATGTGGTTAATTCTGATTATTTGCATGGCAGGACATATTATATACATTCATAGAAAGGGAAGAACTCTTCTTTCCACCATTTGCTACAGTATGGTTATTTCTAAAGCTCACCTCATTGTTTTATAGGCATGTTGCTCACTTATTAAGTGGTTTACAAATAAGGATAATATATGATGCCCATTTCGATGCTTCATTTAAGAGTCAGCTGGACTGAGATAAGGGAGGCTGAGATAGCTGAGAGTATCTGTGTGGGCATTTCTGGAAGATACAAGCATTTATATCAGTACTCTGAGATCTGGGCCTTCACACCAGGGAGGGCAGAACCCACTGTACTAAGGGTCTTGAATAGAACAAACCATCAATTCTTTTTGCCTGTAGCATATATCATTATTTCCTACATAACAGGTAACAATCTCCTACAAAACAGAATGACCTATTTTTAATAACAGAATAAAACAATAATTACTTCCTAAGAAACCTCATCTTCACTGGGGTGGTGAGGGCCACATCTGACTCTTACTCCTCATTATTTATTGTGCTATTTAGCACATAGTAGTTTCCCACTGTGTTTTGTAATTAGAGAATAAATGTATTGACTACTTACTTAACAGTTTGTTAGCATTCTAGCATTGTGTAACTAATTATCACAAACTTAATTGTTTACCCATTTGTTATCTTGTAATTCTTACCAATCAGAAACCTGAGCCCATGTTAACTGAGTCCTGAAATGGTGCTATTAACAGGCTCAAATGAAAGTGCAGATATGCAGTAGTCTTTTGAGATCCAGGATCCTTTCCCAAGCTCAAAAACTGTTGCCACCATTCATTGCAAACAGTTGCAGTAGCACATACCTTTTACCCCAGTTACTCTGCACATTAAGTTAGGAGCATTACAAAGTTGAACAGCAACTTGGGCAATTTGGCCAGACCCTGTCCAGTGATTTAAGGCATAGTTTCACAATGGGATAATTCGAGACATGTCTAAAACCTACCTCAGGTCATTTAAATGAGAATTTATGGAGGGTAGAGCTGGGGGAGACAGAGGAAGAGGACACAGCGAGAACCCTTGAGGCAAGATTCCATCCCCCAGGAGTCCCACAACAAGAGGATTAACAACCAACAAACAACAAAATCGGAGTCTTGAGAAAAAGGCTGAACCCCAGCTTGACTCTTGCTACTCTTGGCAGCAGCAGAAGCCAAAATACCTGAGATCACCGCACCTTTACTCAGTACCAAGCCATCACATCCAAAATTCTAGCATGCATCAAGTAGAACATATGTTCTCAATAATCTTTGTAGCTGAAGTCCTCACAGAGTGTGGCAGATGCCTGCAAGTTGCCCACAGTTGCTGACATAGAGCACAGATAGATATTTTAAAATAGCTTACAAGTAATTTAAGTACCTATCTCTCTATGAGGTTACTAATATAGGTGATTTCTAAGATTTGCTCCATATCTAAGATTTTTGGTACCAGACATTAGTTACCAGAAAGAATGAAGTGGGTAACTGGATTGTAGCTCAGTAGTAGAGATCTTGCCTAGAATATGCTAGGCCCTGGAATCAGTCTTCAGCATTGAAAACAAAAGAAGAAAAGAATGTAATTCTGGTAACTCTTACCAATCAGAAACCTGATTGGTAAGGCATCACTGAGGCACTGAAAGTGTCCCACTGAGGCACTCAAAATATTAGTTATTACAACCCACCTACTCTGGAAATGATTTCTGAGACCATACTCAACCTAGAGAAGATGATTTTGGGATATTTCTATGAGCAACGAACTTAGAATTAGTTCTGCTCACCAATGATGTAATTCCTTTATCAAGAAGAGATTTTGATCACCTGCTTTGTGTAAGGTCCTGTTGGACAACATACCATAATAGAAATAGAGATAAGTTAGATATATATTCTACCTGAAAAGAATCTAACACTTAGTTGTGGTTCATTTTTAGTTTAAGAGTTGTTAAAATTGCTTCCATGAACGTCTAAAAATGCTGCATGGAATAAAGAATTGATACTTGCTTTAAAACTATAAAAATGAGTTGAGATGCCCCACATGTGGATGTCAGAGTTTGGCGATGGATGAAGAAGCGTCCAAGACATAAGTGTGGAATGAATGGTTTTCCTTTGAACTCTGCACTACTGTTTCACCCGCTGCCTTGTGCTGTCTCCTAGTTCAGAACAATTAGTCAAATGATTAACCATGTTCGTAACACCTGTGCCTCTTGTCCACGTCGCCCATCATACCTAGTCTCCTCTAGCCACCACACATTTCTGTGCTCACCTCCACCACCATATTTACAATAAACTTTCTCAGCTAAACTATGAGTCCATTGAAGTTGGGATCTTGTCCCAAATTTTTACTTACAGACCTTAGCTTGTTGCATAACTTGGCTCAAAATAAATTATAGAAACCAGATGGACTAGACTGTAAAATTTCTGTTGTTTTTCAATTCGTACTTGTAACAATTCAATTCCTAACTAACTCCTCTACATCTTTTTATTTCTTGTAAGTTTAAGCCCATTACCATATTTAAGGGCTTTTTTCCATGTAGGAGTCATACAGTTTGTCTCCTAAATACTTTGCTATTGTTGGGTCATATGCTCCTCATTGCTGCACCTGCTCAGCACCATCACAGAGAGCTTTCAGTCTTCTCTAGGGTATTTCCCTTCTTTATCAAAAAGACTTGTTTCCTTTCTCTCAACTTTATACTTTCTCTTTCTTCTCCCTGACATCCATTACGCACAGCTTAGCCTCTCCCATTGTTCTTGTTTCAGTGTAACTAATTTATCTCCACAACTCCATCTGCTTACCATGTCTTTTCTAGCACCCCAGTCCTCACTTTCTTTCTATGTAGGATTTCACTGAATGTTCAGGCTTTTGTTTACTAACACCCTCTGACCAGAAGACAAGTTACACAACAGCAAAGAATATCCTTTCATTTATTTTTATACATCTAGTCCTAGAATGAGGTATTGTAAATGATTGGTCATTAATATTTATTTTATTTTAATAATTAAAAATTATGCCAGAACAACTTGTTCAGTTTTTTTTTAAGTATCTGGTTTGAAAAGGAAAATATTCAAAGACAGAGCTATAAACGTGATGCACAGCAAAGCATGTCTAAATTTAGATGCCAAATCTCTATATTGGATATAGGTTTCACATTCTTTTATTGGCAACAGTAATGGCCCAGCATAAAAAGTGGAATGGACTCCTAGAAAGAGGTATAAATTGATTTGCTTTCACAAAAAAGTGCTTTTCTTCAATGTCTTCATTATAGAGAGTATCAATTGTTCGCCATTTAGCTGGGGAAACTTCAAATGGATAAACAAGTTAGGTGGCATTTGAACAATGATAACATTTACACTGTGTAGTCAGATTCATCTTTCAAATATAGTAAATGTTTTGTAAATTTCAGAAAGTGGTAAGTATAATCTTCTCTGCATTAAATTAATACAGGCATTAGAATAATGTCATCTGCAAAAACCTGTAGATGTCAGAGGATACACTGTCTTGTCTTTATTACTGTAAGTGCCTTATTATTTTGGACATTGTAATATTTTACTCCTTCAACAACCATCATGTTTCAGATTTTTGGCCAAAAGGGATTGCAAAATGTAGAAAATGTACTTCTTTTGCCCTGTTATTATGACATTCATAGAAATCTCTTATTTTGTAAACTTCAGCACTGATCACACCCTAAAAACTTATTTGTTCAGGGCTGGAGGGTTAGCTCAGTGGTTCAGGTGCCTGTCTCGCAAGCACAAGGTCCTGAGTTCGATCCCCGGTAACCACATACAATGCTGGGCGTGGATTACTCACGCCCACCAGCAATCAACCAGCAATCAGCACCACATACCACAGTGCCGGGCGTGGTGACTCACGCCTGTCATCCCAGCACTCGGGAGGCAGAGACAGGAGGACTGCTGGGTTCGAGGCTTGCCTGGGCTACATAGTGAGCTCAGAGCTAGCCTGAACTACAAAGCGAGACCCTGTCTCAAAACAACAACAACAACAACAACAAAAACCTTATTTGTTCATGAAATAGGGAAAAGACATAAATACAAATATGAAATGTCCTCATGATATTACTAGTAAGGAAATGCTTACTTATCTCCCTTCCCTAGAGAACAGAAATCAGGAAAGATCAGAAAAGCGAGTCAGATTTTGGACACAGTCTGAACCCAGCCATGACAATGAATGGCTAAGAGGTATTTGTACTCTTGTTTTCTATATCCCAGTAGAAGATAAACACAAAGATTTTATTTTGCCTAAGTATGTGGAAAAGTTATGGCACAGTAGCAAGAACCAGACTGAATTTTACTCCTGATTCTCCCCAAATTATCACATGGCCTGGGTCATGACACTCCAACTCTCTAAGCCGTAGTGTTCTTATCTGTGAAATCATACAGTTGGATTCCCAAATGCTTTCCAGGTTGGGCATTCCATAGGCCTGGTCCATGTATATAACAAAATTCCCTGATGTTTGTAAAATAATTTATAACACATTAGATGACTTGATAGCTACCATACTGAGAGAAATGAGTAGGCCAATACCTCTAGAATTATAATCTTCATTTTGCAGGTGAATAAACTGAGTCCTTAATAGAAATAAGCTATTTTAGGTAAGCAAGTGATAGCTCTTTTGTGAGTTCTACTTTGAGTTTCTTAGGCATTTGAGTAAGAGAAAAAATATTAGTGGGAGACATTTAGCAAGTACTCCTGAAAGATAATAGATATGATCTAGTCCAAACTTTGAATCTATGCCTCTCACTTCATATGACACTTCATGAAAACCTTTTTCTTTTGTCATTTGTAAAATTATTTCCTGTGTTATGATTATTTCCCTGTTGTCTTTTTCTTCCTTATTAAATGTTGTGTTTATCTAAGACCAGAGGGGTTTAACCTCACACAGTTACCCTAGCACCAGGAGATTTCAGCTGACATTTTGGTTATAGAGACATTCTTTGATACTAAGTAGCTTTAAACACAAGTGACCAAAATATTTGTTGAAAATTAATTAGCAGTTAATTTTCTCATTTGCTTTTTTTCAAAGCTACCCTATGAAGGAGTAATCTCTTCCAATAGCATGGAAATGTTATAGAATACTTCAGGAATTTCTGCCGATATTTTTATAAAATTTTCTCCTAGAGAAAAAATAAGAAAAGAATGTGGAAACTCTCTAATACTTTATTCAGTCTATTGCTGGGTGAACTTGAGCTTGTTTCTAATGTATAAATGAAGAAATTAATATTAGATATTTTAAACCTATATAGTTTGTCATAAAGAAAACATTATTTGAAAGTTTAAGATGTTGTTTAGTTTAGCATTAAACCAAATATTTAGTCAGCATGTATTTTGCATGGCAGAGAGTACAGTGAGATGCCTCATACTGACAGGGTTTACTCTATTTGCTTGATTTTGTAAACCATGAAAACACAAATGAACACTTTTAAATAAATAATCTTACTCTTGCAAAAGTAAAATTTCTTATATCAACATTTTTATTTGAATTTTGAAAAATGCTGTATTCTGCACATCACTCAGAAGACAGATATAACTCTAGGATGTGATCCATCTTCAACCGTTTTCATTGGTTGATCTGAATCTGTTCAGCCACAAAACAATAAATGTGAACCAAAGTTTGTCAACTGAGAAAACAGGTTTGTTTGTTTTTTTACGCTGAAATACTTTTCATCTTAATTACACAAATCTCTAAAGATTAAAAGGAGTAGTCTGTCTGATTTTTGAATGCACTTTCATTTTAAAACATTTATTGGTACATATTAGGAACACATTATGATCACACTCATCACTGAGAATATGTACCTGTATGTGATGTATCTTGATTCTCATTTTTTCCCATTCCTTTGCCCTCCCTACCACCACCACCCCGCTATATACATAGGCTTTGTTTTCTTTTTGTTGTTGTTGTTGTTTTTACCATCAAATTATTTCTTGCCTTTCTTTGCTCTCCCCTGCCTCTACCCATTTCCTCTTTCCCTTTGAACAGTTCTTTCTATTTCACAACACCTATCATACATTCTGGACCTCATTTATACCTTCAGTTTCTTAGAGAAACAATGCAGTATTTACACATCTGTGTCTTATTTATTTCACGTATGTTTGTTTATTTAAGTTCACCTATAAGTATATTTATTTCACTTATAAGTATGGCCTGAAGGATAAATAGACTTTTTTAACTTTCATTTTATCTCTTTTAAAATAACATACTGTGGTGAACATTTATGAACACTACTTTTACTGTACCCACTGATGTAAAACTAAACGAAGTTCACTTGAAAAAGTTTACTTTCTCACGTGAAAAACTGAACACTATATTTACCTGTCCACTTTTGATCATTACTGGACCGAGGAAAGAAAAAAAGAATTTCTGCATAGCTGAATGAAGAAATAAATTTCATATGAAAAATTCAGAAAGTAATTCTCCTAATTTTTCCAGATGTTTGTTTCTTGGTGAATTGTTTTGACATTTAAAATACATTTCAATAATACATTTCTAAAAAAATCAACCAATAATAAATTCTGGCGGGGCTCTGGAGACAAAGGAAACATTCGCTGTTGGTGGGAATGGAGTCTGGTGCAACTACTGTGAAAATCAGTGTACAGATCCCTCAAAAAATTAGGATTCGAGGTCCCATTTCACCCTGTTATTTACCTTCTGGGCATATTCACTAAAAATTAAAAGCAATATATCACAGTGACATATGTACACCCATGTTTATGGCAGCTCAGTTTGTAATACATAATTCTTGGAAAGAAGCCAAATGCTCACCAACAGGAGATTGGATAAAGAAGGTGTGCTTTGTTTTCTTTATATAAAATGAAGTATTCTCAACTATAAAAAATGATAAATTATGGGCATTTATAGCTACATGGATGCACCTTGAGGTGAAGAAATAATAGGATGCAGATGAGTAAATATCCTATTGTTTCTGTAGTGTGAGAAACAATTCTTGCTCTGAATGTGTGAATGAGGTCCAGGCTGTAAGATAGGTATTGTGAAATAGGAAGAAAACGTTCAAAGGGAAAGGGGAAGTAGGTTAGGGCAGAGAATAACAAAGAAGGGAAAGAAAACATTTGATGATAAAAATGAAGAAATAAAAACAAAGCTTGTATATCGGGGAATGAGTTGAAAGGAAGACAAAGGAGTGAGAAAAAAATAAGGAACAAGATATATATTATATATAGATACAAATTCTCAATCAAGAACATGATCATTGTGTATTCCTAAAATGTACAAATAAACTAAATTTACTTTTAAAAAGAAATGGAAAATATGACACATTACCTATTATGACAAATTGCAAGTTCTTCATATGAAACATATAATAACCTAAACTTTCTGAGAGAGATGACCAAGACAAACTATGCTTCTCTTCTTACAGGGAAATTCCAAGGGAGAAAAGAAAATAAGAGAGATTATTCTAGTTTATTAGTTTAAAGAACTCAAAGTCACAGATATAAGGCTGAAAGAGACACAAGAGCATCCAAATTCTATGCAGTTAATCTACAAATTTCTAAAATTGATTGAAATTTATGTTATATAAATATACTGAGAAGTATATAAAATATACTGTGATAAGTTAGAGCTCTATAAGTGATCTGCATTTATAGATGGTCAATTTCTAAGGAGAAATTAGACCTAAAATATAAAACACTAAAGCCAGTATCTTCAATTCATGATTTTTTGACAATGCAGTATCATGCGCCTTTTGTTTACAGTGAGTGTTGTTGTTTGCAAAAAGTTACCTAGATATTTAGATATGTTTGAACAGACAACCAAAGAACAGTTGTTACCTAGAATGAAGAATTCAAAACTGTTTGACATAAAATTTGTTCAGTGTGGGTGTTTGTTGGTACAGTAATATCTAGAGGAATCATTTTCTTTTCATAGAAGAACAAATAATGAAGATATAATTCTGTGCTTTTTGAGCCTCTATTCCTTACAGTAAAATAGATTTTGAGAACTTGGAGTTAGTAACTCTAGATTTTTACACATAAATGTCCTGTAATATTTAAGAAAAAAGAGCATTTGGGGATGAAATGAGGAAACAGACATGTCTGATAGTCTTTAGAATTTCCTTCTCACTACTGAAAATATTCAGGAGCATTTGCAATTAATGTTTATGTTATATTGTTCTAGAATATATATTTTAAATTGACATCATACTATGCATTTTAATATCAATTTGAAGTTTTCAAAGGTGACTATAATGATATTTTAACCCACACCTTCTCTGTAGGAGTGTATAGTAATTACTTTAAGTACAGAAAGAGAGATTTAGAGAAAATAGACATTTACCAATGGTTACACTAAGTAAGTGCACAGAAACAAGATTCACATTCCATTTTGCCACTGGTATTTATTCAGAATTCTATAGAAATCCACCCATTTTGTTATATCTGGGATCCCTCAAGAATTATATGTGCTCTGAGTTAGGGATCTTAGGAAGGTGACTGGATTATGAGATGGTGTAACAGCCAACTTGCTCTAAAGAGGTGGTGTCAGGTTGGAGGAAGTGTGATATGGACACAGTGAGCTAAAAGGAACATGTCCTTTTCTAATTCCTCCTCTCCGTTGTCTGTACCTTCAGGCCACCATGAGGTAAAGAATTTTTACTTCATTACCTCCTGCTGCTGTGCTATTTCTTCTTTAGAGCTAGCTGACCATGGGCTGAAACAAGAACCAAAGTAAATCCTTTCATTTAGTTGAGAGTACTGTGCATTTTGTCCTAGCGTTGAGAAGAGTGACTAAGACAGCTTTACTACTGTGAATGGGGTTATCACTGTGACATCAGCTAATCATGTGGTCCATAAGATTTGGAACTGGCTTGGGAGGAGAAATGGGAATATGTTTAGACATATTGGCTAGAATAGGGTTAGGATGCTACAAACCGAGCCTGACAAGAGATTCTGCATAGAACTCAGAATACCAAAATGCTGATAAAAATACAGTCTGTGAAGGCGACGGTTCAGAGGCTTCACTTGAAACAGGGACCCCACTGGCAGTTAGGTTTCAGGCCATGTGTGGTTTGCTCTAGTAGAAAATTTCTCTGCCTTTTGCTCATGACCCTCCTAAAAAGAGCCATCTAAAGAATCTGTTCCTGATATTTGCTTCACAGTACTCAGCCCTGCAAATAATCACAGCTCTCTGCAGCTAAAGCTTAACATGCCTGGCTGCTGTTCAAGCTGGTAGGAGACTTAGGGTAATTAACACGATGCTGGCTTTATAAGCATGAGGAATGCAAGATGGGATCAGGGAGAATTCCACCCAGATTTCAAAAGAAAGTCTGAGAGAACCAGCACCACACTGCTGAGAAGGTGGTGCTAGAGGCAGTAGGAGTGAAAGTGAAAGTGCAGTGGAGAAGCCAGGAATCTGGAATACCTGAGGAAAACCACACAGAAAGAAGAAAAACACAAAGAGAAATTGTCAGCGTTGCATGCACCAGTAATGTCACGTGACTGACCAAATCCTGGAATGACGTCACCACAGGTTGCTATGGCTGCTAGACATGGAGTAGAGGATTTCATAGCTTCCCTGCTTGGTTGCAGTCTTGTTTGGTTCCATTATTTTCTATCCTTCCATAGCTGTCTTCTGGAATGGGAATTTTTCCCTGGGTCATGGTATGCTGGGAGTGTTTAGCTTTCTTTTTAGTTTTACAGGGGCTCGCAGCTAAGAGTTTGCCTTGAGTATCCAAAGAGAGTTTGGACTTGGACATTTTAGTAAAGTCTAAATTGAGTTTAGCGGCTTTAGACATAGACAGAATTCATTTGCCTGAGGACGTGAGCGCAAGCCTTTCAGGGTGTGTGGAGTTAGGGTTTATAGCTGGAAATTCCGCGAAAGTCTCATGTTCTCATGCTGGGCTTCCTGGAAGGTGGCTGAATTCTGAGGGCATTTTAGCTGACTAGCTATGTGGAGGACAGGTCTGCCAGGAAGAGCAGGGCCAAGAGCAAGAAGTGGAAAGCTTTCTCTCCAGGCTGGATGCCTCCTTCCACTCTCTCTTCACCCAAGCTGACATGAAGCGAGCAGACCGTCCTCCACTCTTCCTCTCTGCTGTATCTTTGGAGCTGGCTGATCCCAGACCAAGTTACAAGCCCAAATAAACCTCATCCCCTTTAACTCAGGAGTACTGGGTATTTTTCCCACCAGTGGGAAAGATCCTAAGACATCACCAATGTTAAGAAATCATTCAGACTAGCCAGCACAGGCCTATTGAATGTCTAATAGACTCCATATAAATCTAGTAATATATGGCAAAGGGAGGCCTCCAAAAAGACAAAACAAAAGCAAAAATCTGGAATGAAAGGCCAGAAGTCTTCATTTATTATACTGAATTGCCATTGTAAAATTACTCTGTATCATTACAAATGGTTTTAAAAATTAAATCTACAGCTGAGGTTCTCTGGAAGCTCTGGCATTCATCCATGTGCGCACACACTACTGTTCCCTCAGGCTCGGCTCATTACGCAGCTCAGATTCGAGGCTAATGGCTTAAGATCTAACATATGAAATCAGTATGTTGATTAACTATGACTAGAGATATAAAACAACACAACTCTATCTTCATCTCCCACTCTTCCTTTAAAATTCAATTTAAGGGACAATCTTTAATACTGAATGAAAATTTCCAGGATCCATGACTTTTAAATCAAATTTTTATAAGTAAAATTCTATGCAACTCAGAAAGCAATCCAAATCACAAATTAGAACCCCTGAAGAGAAGATATTAACAAATATATTGGCCTTAGTTGGACACAAAGTTCTCCTCTGCCCCGGTTTCAGCCTTCTTTACACTCTCTAAAGTGCAGAAAGAAATTGTTTTGATTTATTTCCTTTCTAATAATCACTGTTCTGCTCATGTAGCTACCATCCACTGGCATATTCACCTCTCAAAGCTAATGCTGTAGGTTTCAATAAGCCTCATTTATTGTGGGATGGTTGGAGGGACTCTGAAAAACTGACCAAAAGGGACATGTTTGAAAAGGTAGTCACTTCTTTTGCTGCTCTTCCTCAACCTGGTGATTCCAAAGAAAATGCCATGAACAATTTCACCTCTCTAGTTCCTTCTTTTCATTTGTGCCTTTCAGAGTCAGGTTTGTAAATTCAATGTATCAGGTTCCTCTCAACCTGAATGAGCACATTAGATAATTAAAAGAGTTGGATGAGGATGGTTCCTTTCAAGAACAATAGATGCAATGATAGAAATAAACAATGTCAGGCTGTTTCAAGACTAGTTTAGTGTAAGGGTAATGTATGTTAAAATTTCAACATAAGTATTTTGGAAATTTAGTAAAATCATATGCAAATACCCCTAATTATTTGTGATATAAATTTTAATTCTCCTTTAATACATAGGTGTACTTCTGTGAACTTCTTGCATACACATAAGTCCTACATATTATGTGTGTATATTCCGAAAAGCATGTTCACATATGTGCATATATATATATATATATTCATACACTGATACTTGCATTTTTTCACAATTTCCTTCTGTAACTTAAATATACATATCTTTTTTAGATATCTGCAATAATTTAAAAAGAAATGGTGTCTTTAATGTATATATATATATATATATATATATATATATATATATATATATATATAAAACAGTGAGAAAAGAATAGAACCAATTTGGGGAAAAAGAGACACACAATTTCTACATGTTTTTTTTTTAAATCTCTAAATGTACTTTTATTATGCCAAGCAGGTATCTGCTGTCTGCTGTCTACCATTTGAACCTCTTGTAAAACTTGGAAAAGTAGAGAAAGAATTTCTAAACCATTGTAATTCTGATCAGATGCATGTCTAATGAATAAACAGGGGCACATGCAAGTCTCATTTATATTGGGTATTAACTAGGCGTAAAATTGAGGAATGGGAGCCTTATTTAAGCCTTTTAGCCTTATTTAGCTAGTATTCTGATAACATTTAAAAAACAATGGTTAACAATTTATTCTTCCATTCATAGTGTAAGAAAGTTCTTTTTGTTACACTTAACAAAAGTACATTTTGTTAATGCTAAACATTTTCTTTTGCATTTCAGTATCATCTATGTTTTATTTTCCTATTTCTTGGCATTTTTCTAATTTTTGATATGGAAGTGGGAGTATTGTCTAACTTTTTATTTTTCATTTTCTAATGACTAATGATACTGAGCTTTTTTGAAGTTCTTATTTCTTTCTGTAAGTGCAATTAGAGTCTAAATAATATTTTCAAGCCATTTCACTTATATTTCTACTGCTGATACGAAGATTGTTAATCAGATATGACCTCTACAGGTACTTTGTTGCTTCTATACACTGAGAATATTTTTCACAAACTAGAGGAAAGAGTCACATGTTTATTTTCTTCATTTGTTCACAGTTTGGTTAAGCAGGAGTTTTTTAAGAATTTCTTATAATATATACTTTAGATACCATAACATTCACCTATTAGAAGTATATAGTTCAGCTATTTTGCTACATTTGCACCACCTTGAAATAATTACCGTACTATAGTTCTTTAGCATCACCTTTTAGCCAAAGGTTCACTATGCCCCTTTGCTCTCGAGTCCCACTCTGACCTCCAGCTCTGGACAATCAGTGGCCAACTTGCTGCCATGATTTCTGCTTCTAAACATATCATTGGGACCAACACAAATGTAGTCCCTTATATCTGACACCTTTCATTGAGCATATTATTTTTATATTTGCTCAACCTGCATTTAATTTGGAACACTGAGTTTAACATCCATCCTTGACTTTTTTTTTTTTTTTTGAGACAGGGTCTCGCTTTGTAGTTCAGGCTGGCTCTGAGCTCACTATGTAGTCCAGGCAAGCCTTGAACTCAGCAATCCTCCTGTCTCTGCCTCCTGAGTGCTGGGACGACAGGCGTGAGCCACCACGCCTGGCACTGTGGTATGTGGTATTGATTGCTGGTGGGTGCGAGTCTCCACGCCCAGCATTGTATGTGGTTACCGGGGACTGAACTCAGGACCTTGCGCTTGGAAGGCAGGCACCAGAACCACTGAGCTAACCCTCCGGCCCCATCCTTGACTTTTTAATAAATTCCCTTTATTAGGTGGAAGAACTTCAATTATTTCATGTTTTTTATTATGTATCTATTATATTAAGATTCAAATTTTGGGCAGGGCATTTAGCTCAGTGGTTCTAGTGCCTGCCTAGCAAGTGCAAGGTCCCTGGTTTGATACCGTAACTGCATACAACAATACCGGGTGTGGTGACCTTGTCCACTGGCAACCAGTAGCACATATCACAAATGCTGGGCTTGGTGGCTCACTCCTGTAATTTCAGCACTCAGGAGGCAGAGGCAGGAGGATTGCTGAGTTTGAGGCTTGCCTGAGCTTCATAGTGAGCTCAGGGCCAGCCTGAACTACAAAATGAGACTTTGTCTCAAAAGAAAAAAAAAGATTGCATTTTTGTTTATGCATTCACCAGTTAACATTCTGGATGACTCCCGCTTTGTGACTAAGTTGGCTGTGGATGTTTTGCATATAAGTCTCTGGTGATCATACATTTCATGGTGCAGCAGTAGATCAGTAGAAGAATTGCTGTATATAAATGATGCTTAACTTTTAAAGAGAAGGTAAATTTTTTTTCCCAAAGGAGCCCTACAGTTTTACATTTCCAGATGTAACATATTTCAGTGTCTGTACACTGTCAATAAAATTTGCTATCACTTCCTTGTAAAAAAGGGACATTTCAGTGAGTATGAAATAGTTTCCCAGTGTGGATTGAATACCCACCTCTTTACATAGTTAGTGTTGGATGGTGCTGATAATATTATCATTTGCTTATTCATTTGTGTATCTGTTTATATATACATAGACATCAATTCAAATCCCACCCATATTTATTTTAATTTAACTGTCTTAGCAATGTTGATGTTATACTTAGCAATATGAGGGTATTTCTACATGCCAAATAGAAATATTTTATCAGCTGTTTATTATGCAAATATTTTCTTTTATTGTTGTCCTTTTCATATATTCAATGGGAATTGAAGCCAGTTAAAACTTAATGAAGTTCAGTACATTATATTTTCATTCACAGGATGTGCTTTTCATATATGTTCTTTAAAATATCTTTTAATTAAGGAGTAATATTTGAGACCTATTTGTACATTGATCCTTGAATCTGGATTCCTACGCATAGAATCATTTTCACACTCTTATCCTGGCTAGAAAAGAGTTTTTAATAAAACTTGTGGAAAGGGTGTTAAGGTGTTGTACAAGTCTCTGAAACCTTTATGAGAAGGGCAAGAGTGAGTTATCCTAGGCTTTAATGAGTAGAATTCGTGGATTTGAAATCAAACCACAAGCTGAACGGCTGGGATTCCCTTCCTGGGTGTGTAGACACAGCGGGCCCTCACGCTGCGGGGTCAGGAGGCCGTGTCTGGGCCTCTCCTCACCACTCAGACCCAAGCCTGACGCTCACCCTCGTGAGAGCACACGTCTCTTTTGCCTTAGGTTTTAGCCCACAGTTGGCAGGCTCAGGCTCACGGCAGGAAGGCATGGTGGACGGCGCTGGGCAGAGGAAAGCTGGTATCACCGTGGCAGACGGGTTAAGTGAAGGGCGAGCTGGGCAGGGAGGAGATACACCCTTCCGGGCCATGACCGCCGTGAACAGCCTCTGCCAAGTGGCCTCACCTCCTCGGAGTCCGCTCTGACC
>PVIC010012930.1:20192-39134 GCA_004025085.1 Thryonomys swinderianus
GGCAGGGGGGCCGGGCGGCAGGGGGCAGGGGCGGCTGCCTGAGGAATGAGTGACAGTCCCTCCGTGGTGCTCAGAGCGCTCCTGTCAGTCTCGGGGATTGTATCTTTCAAAGAAGCTGCTGCGAAAGGACACGCTCTTTCCCCTCATATATGTGTGATCTTACATACGACAGAACTGTTACTTTATTGTTAGGGTCATCTTTGCTGATCTTTGACTCCACGTTCATACAGAGGTGCCCCCAGACTGTAAACTGGAGAAAGTCCGGAGAGGCAAGCGGGGCACTACGCGCTGGGGCCGGCCGGTCCAGGCCCGTCCCTGCCCGGCTGTGCCCACCCACCTGCAGCTCGCAGGCCCGGGGACCGCGCCCCTGAGGGCGGCCGGACTTCGCCCTCCTGTCGGGCGGTGGCGCCAGCCGGGCGCTGTTCTGTTCTGCGGCGGAAGCGGCGGGAGCGGAGCGGGGGAGGGGCTGGGCCCGGAGCGGTTGGGACGCGCGCTCGCTCGCCGGCCCGGGCTGGGGGGAGCCCCGCAGGGTCGTGGGTGCTGCGGGGCGTGTGGCGTCTCGGAGTCCGCTGCCCTCGGTGCACCTTCCTGATGGCGCGCACCCCACAAACTTCCAGGTTATGGCGGCGGGAGGAGGGCCGAGGATTACTGCTGGGGGGTGGGGGGCTTCTGCTCTCTAGCTCTCCACTGGGAATCTAGGGAGAGGGTCCTAGATCTCTTGGTGTGCGTGAGTGTGTGCGTGAGTGTGTGCATGGAAAGCCAGCAGACCGAGTGTGGGCTGGTTTCGGATGGGCAGCGTCAGTAGCCGCTTAAGAGTGACCGTAGCACTTGCGCGGGAAATGAAGCCTCGGACCCATGTGCTGCCTGGCGGGCTCCTCCCTAGAAGTTCTCTGTCTTCACTCCCGCCACGTTGTGCCTGCTCACACGTGCAGGCACACACCACACACATGCAGACACACATGCACCCAATTCCCCACACTCCATTTAAGTACATGTGTACATGTTTTCAAAATAATACCAATTTCATCCAATCACGTTTTTTCTGAGTTTAGGGAAGAGGTGACATCCACTTCCTGTTTCTATAAGCGAGTGGGGGGATCAGAGAGATCCTCCTGGGTGGGGGAACAGGCCGAACTAACCCTCTGTGTGCCTCATCCTTGACACGCCGTGATGGTAATGAGAGTTTGCATTTCCTCCTCTATTAAGCGGGCTCGATGGTTTTTAGAACTCTTAAGGAGAACCGCGGTCGGAGTGCGCTCAGAAGGACCCTGCTTACCTTTTGTCTTCCAGGTGACTAAAGATGACAGTTCATTAATCCAAGACTGCAGACAAGGCTCAGGGGCAGCCATTTGGAGAGTGAGCTTTTCCTACTGCTGTGTGTGTGTGTGTGTGTGTGTGTGTGTGTGTGTGTGATGTACATGTTGTGTACAGTCCAAGAGGGATTCTCCCAGGAGTATTTAAACCGTTTCTAACACTTGCTGGCTCATTGAGGACAAGCTGTCTCCATGGGATCTCCTGCCAGATCTGGACCGTAGGGAGAAACGTGAGAAATACAGTGCACCAAGTGCAGATAATCTGTTACAAGGATGGGGTTTCACATCTGCCGCCTGTTTGTGTGCTGTGATCTACTTTTCCATGACAATGTTAAGTGTTTTGTGCTACAAGTACATGTGAATGCATCTTTCTTTTTCCTGTGGAGTTCCAAAATCCTAGCTAGTGCTCAGTAACTGAACCTGATGCAATTCTTTTTGGGTAGGTGACAAGCCTTAGTATCCCCCCTTAGCGTCTTTACACTAATGGCCACTTGCGTGTTTCAATTTTTTTGCCACAGTCCGTTTAGCCTTGGTAGTGTTGTTTGGGGACATACAAGCTAAAGATAGTGATCGATAGTCCATAACTTAATCACTGAGATGACATCAGAGCGGTATTTATTAAAGTACACGAGGGGCTGGCGTTTGACGCACATGCATTTGCCTTCCGCTAGTTTCAGACCTAATGTATCAGAACACTGTAGCGTTCAGACTAGGCCAGTGTTTCATAAAGTGCTGTATACTCAGCTTGATAATTTTCACAACTGATTTTTCTGAGAGTAGGAAATTTTACTGGGGGAGAGAGAACTCCTGGGAGAGAAGGGGCCTGGAAAGTCGGTCGCCACCAATTCCACTTAGGAGGGAAGTTCCCTAGAACAAGGTGATACAAAACCATGATCAACCAATAGGCTTATAAGTATAGTCCCTTAGGGGACATCGGTCCAATGGGGAAGCAAGTCATGTTGCAAGCGTACATGGATGACATCATTAGCCTCTATCGATAATCCATAGTTTTAGTCTTGTCTTTGTTTCACTAGTCTAAGTTATTTCTTAGCAAAATATTTATTGCTACATTTTAGATAAACAAAATGACAATACTGGGAATTTGCACCTGCACATGATACATCCTGGCTTTTTTGTCCTGTGCCCCTCCCAGAAGCCTCCATCCCCTCTTCATACACAACAGCTGTTTCCACTTTTCCATTTTTGTCCCTTCCTTCCATTCTCCCTCACCCTCCCTTGTTCTCTTCCCATCTGAATATTTTCTTCTCACTTCCCAATATTTGTCATACACTTCAGTCCTTATTTCAATTGTGATTTGTAAGGCTGTGATCATCAATTTTATTGCACAGAACAAGAAACTAGGGTTCAAAAACAATAATTAAGTTAGCTAAGATCATATGGGGTGTTCAGGATACAGCACAATGTAAATCTACGTTGATCTGACTCAAAAATCTATCCTTGGCTCCTCAGCTTGAATGCAGACCTTAGATATCAGAACCCTTTTAAGATCTGCCTGCAACATTCATCTTGCTTGAATTTCAGAGGAGGTCAGGAACAGGAAGTGTTGGATGCAGAAGCTCCATTTCTCTGTGAGAAGGGACTGATTTTTACATGCACCTGTCATGTTATTCATTAGTGCCAGCAGAAATGACACTGGTCTCAGTCTCCCCTTCACCATTAGCATCTTGATATCAACTCTGTGCATCTCATTTATCATGGAGTCACCAGCAAAGTTTGAAATCTAATCTTGAGTTAATATATTTCAGTGTTAACAGTAAAATCTGATTTTATTTCAAACTGGCTGTGAAAATGGGGTTTTGTGATCATTTGTCTAAGATCTCTCCAGCTGGCTTTTTATACTTTTAATAGAATTAGCTTTCTTTAGCAAACTTAAATTTTTCCTTTTATAATCAGCTTCTGTCCTAGTGAAAAATCCAAGTGTAACATAGCATTTCTTCCTACAGAAGAGAAAAGTGTGCGTGATGTGGAGGCAGATAGGCTTGTGATTGAATTTCAGATGTTCTTACTCTGCTTTCTGCTCTCTGAGGATGTAGAGTCAGCCACATTCTGAAGCCCCACCCAGAAGTCACCAAGTGTATTAGTTTTCTCAGTCTGAAAGTGTGAGCGTCTTGCACTTCCAAAGTAAATTTCTGTATAAACGAAGATGCCACCATGATTGATGGCCCTAACTGCAGAGTGAAATGGTGAATGTCATATGGTCGTTTTACATCATTGATATACATATATATTTATAGAAATTGCAGGAATTTGAGTCTTTAATCTAGGCAGTGATATTTCTAATAGCAAATAAAAGCCTACTAGCTTGTTCTCTATCATCTTTGTGCCGGCAAATTTGGCCTATACAATGAATGCATAAATAGAAAATAAAATATTTTTTTGAAACGAATTTATACCTGTTAGGCAAGATCATGAATCACTGACTCTGGAAGAGATTCACACATTTCTTAAAAGGACTCAAAATCATAGAGTGAAGGATAAAAATACTTAGAATAAAAAATACTTAATTCATCTATGAAAATTATCTGACCTGTCTTGATATGTATCTTAATTTGTTATTGATGATATTAATAATACCTGTCTCGATGTGCCTTAATTTGTTATTGATGAGATTAATAATCACAAACATTTAAGGAATATTAACTTGGTTCTGGTGCCAGTGCTAACAGTCTTATAAAAGCTAACTCACTGGCTTTTGATTTTGCTGGTACTTCCTGAGCACAAACCTGCCTTGGAAGCGGATGTAGAGCATGTGTAGCATGTGAGGTGGCAACAGATGTGTATCCTCCAGATGAGGAGCGTGGTGGATCCCCAATGGTAAGATGGAGCCTTCAGGCTGGGGTGACTGTGCAGGCCTGTGGCCAGGGTGTGCTGAAACTGAGCCATGCACAGTACAGAGAAATTTTAAAGGGCAGTGCCTATAACCAAATGGTCTCACATCCAAGGAAGAGAAAGGTTCAGATATCTTAATCTGAAAAAAAATTGAAGGTTCATATTTATTATCACTTTTGCAAAATTGAAAAGCTAAGTGAGAACAATGTTTTGTGTTGTCCCTTTGACAATCTGGAATGTGAACGTGATTGGCTTGACAATGAGTAAAGTACACCCCTGGGTGTGTCTGTGGCCCAGGGAGGATGGCCTTGGCGACTCTGTCTGGCCCTGGCCCGCTCCTGGGTGCTCTTCCCTGCACTCTGCTTTCCATTCACCACAAATTAACAACTTTATATGGTTTTGTTTTAGAGACTGTCATGGACTGAACCTCTAAAACTGTGAGCCAAAAATATATCTCTTTTCCTTTAAGTTGCAGGTGTCCAGTATTTAGTCCAGCAGTGGGACAGTCCATGAAAATGTGATTCCTTACTTGCACATTTAAAGCTCATCATGGATGTCATTGTTTCCTCTTATTCTGACTTTTTTCTCACATGCATATTTCAGAAAAAGATCTGAAAGCAAAATCTATCACAGACATCCTCGGCCAGACTGGCCAGACTGACATTTCTCTTTATGTCTATAATTCATCTATGCAAATTATCTGACCTGTCTCTATATATGTCCTAATTTGTTATTCTATACTCCCAGAAAGCCTGTGGAGTGTACCTCACTTCCTGTGGAGAAACAGGCCAAACTGCAGTGCTATAGTCAGACTAAACTCCTCCATTCGCAGTGGTCATCCCTGAGACCTGGCTCCGCCTTGATCAAACAGATATCAAACAGTTGGTGAGAAACAAAGGTGAAATCTTACTGTGCCTGGTTTACATTGAAAGCACAGAGCCAAATTTAGCATATGGGTAGGATAAAAGGATGTGAATGTGCTGTACGAAACCCTCCATGAACTTTTGCACGTCCATACAGATCTTCTGAATGTTTTCCTGTCACTGTAGATCAGTAAAGTGCCTTTTCACTTTTCAAAATGCTTCACATCTGAAAAATTTTGTCAGATTTCTGATCACAGGCCTCAGAGATCACTCATATTCACAGGAGATAAAATGGAGGAACAGCTGATCTAACGGAGTGATTTACACACATGACAATTGTTAGAAAAAGAGGGTGGAACTTAAAACACAGCAACCTACTGATACCAGGCCATGCTCAGGGCTTTTGTTTTTCTTGTTTGATTTCCCTTGGGCTAAGGACAGACACAGCTGCTTTCAATGTGTATGTTTTGGATGAATTCTGTGCCCTTGCCTATGAGCAGCCTTCAGTGGAGAAAACTGCAGAGATTCCAGAGCTGATGGAATGATATGCACTGGCCTTCACAGCAAGTTGCTTTGTCAGATTTGTGGGTTGTATATTAGGCTTTGAAGGTGACCTTACATTTACAGTAACTGATAAGACTTACTGCAAGGTAAAGTGCCCATCTACCAATTTATCCAACATGTGTTGAGGCTTTGATACATTTCCCAGATGAGAGAAATTGGAACTGGTGATATTAAAGTGGAAATCAGGAGAGGGAAGGTGGTAGAGTCCTTTTGTCTGCTCTCTACTAATATTAGGCCAAAGAAATCTAGGAAAGTTAGGGGGAGCTAGAGTACGAAGAGCTGTTGTACTAATCACAAGGCATGTCAATGAGGGCCCAAAGACCTCCTGGAAAGCATAAGCAATAAAGTTGTGCACACTGGCACTCGTGGGTCAATAATGCTCATGGAGAAATCAAATTCAGTTCCCACATATGCCCTGCTGATAGCAGGCCTGAGATGGCACTACCGGTAATGCTGAGCAAAAAGTACATGGCCTATTGATACAGATGTTATCTTAAACAGGGACATAGTTGTAATGGAGTTATCCATTGTTTGTTTTATTTTTCCTATACCTGATGTGGGCCAGAGTTGGCAGTGGGACAAGGAGCTGAGGGTGAGACTTACGGAACACTAGAAGAGCTGATCAGTGAGATGGGCCATCTACATTACAACAGGGACCAGGTTTTAACTACAGTGATACAAATTATCATATCCTTTGAGTAGTTTTCTAATTTAAATAGTTTGATTGATTTATGTCATTTAAAAAGTGACTGGTGCAAAATGGTACTTCATGGATGTTAATTATTGCATTAAACATGGCACTACTTGGTTGCCATGTTTATCATCGTATTGATGGTGAGCTTCATAATAAGCAGCATGACTAACCCCCTCGTGAAGATAAGGTGTTCCTTGGGATGGTTTTATACTTTCTGTAATCACACACTCTCTCTCTTTTCCAGCTCACCTGGAGGCTGCAGCTTCTTGTCTTTCAAAATTCCTTTCATTTTCTTTTTTTTTTTTTTTTTTTTACTTTTTGAGACAGGGTCTCGCTTTGTAGTTCAGGCTGGCCCTGAGCTCACTATGGTGCCCAGGCAAGCCGCCGCGAACTCAGCAATCCTCCTGTCCCTGCCTCCCGAGTGCTGGGATTACAGGCGTGAGCCACCACGTCCGGCATTGTGGTATGCGGTGTTGATTGTTGGTGGGCGTGTCTCCACACTCAGCATTATATGTGGTTACCGGGGATCAAACTCAGGACCTTGCGCTTGCGAGGCAGGCACTGGAACCACTGAGCTAACCCTCCGGCCCCACATTTTCTTTTCTTAAAAGCTCTTGCAGTTCTTTCACAGAGCCTGAGGGGGCTGGCTTTGCAGAGAAGGTATTTCAGGGCTTTCTCTGCTTTCTTTTTCATCGCCCATTTTAATTTTGAAGCTGTATTCATCCATGTGGTTAGATATCCAAGAAGAGCCCAGGAACAAACAAACAAAACTGCAAACAAACAAAAACAGGTTCTTATATTGAGATTAAACCAGGATGTAGTAGTCTACGGGGTTATGTAACTTTAAACTGTGTGACATTTTATTTGATCAGGATATGCATCTAACTGGAACTTGCCATTTCATTTCTTATGAAAACTTTTGAATGGTTATTATGGTGCCAAAGTCTTGGTTACTTTTGTTTATGATCCTCCAATCATTCAGGAAAAAAAAAACTATTATCTCATCTTACATACCCAAGTCATATAGTAGTTATTATATATCTCTCTCAAGAAATTAGTCCGTGGACTGGTAAACCTCTGTATTTTTGCTGCCTGTCTGATAACTGTATTTTTGTTCACTGAATCTGCATAAATGATTTACTGAAGCAGCAATTAGGTTTTATAGTAGTTGTTATTTTGGGAAATGAGACTCGGGTTCTAGTACGAGAAGAGACAAAACATATCCTAGGGGACAGATTTGCTTTGCCATCTGTTTCTTTTGTGTAAAGTTTTAATGGGACCCAACAAAGTCCACTGGTTGTTCTTCCTCTTTTCTGTGATTGTTTCTGCACTGAACAGCAGAGGTGAGAGGTTGTGACAGCAGCTGTATCCTGTAAAGCCCACAGTGGCTCGTGTCTGGCCCCTTAGGGGAAGAGGTTGCTCATTCCTCATTTAGACCAAGAGGAGTCCTTTTTTAAACCTTGCTTTATATATTTGCCTCTATATTTTGAATTCTTTTGCCATATTTGTCATAAAATAATTAAAATTTTTCTTATGTACAGAGATGTGGTATTTGTATACTGTGGTTACCCTCAGAGATCAGCAAATGTCTTTGGACAAATCAGACATAAAAACCTATAAAATGATGGCAAAGAGCATTGAGAGAGAGCTAATCTAGGCAAGTAAAGATGTGACCCGAGGCAGGGTAAAGAAGATTGGAGGTAGAATGAAGCGGACAGATGTGACACAGACTTTGGGTTTATAACCAGGTCTCTTGGGAAATGGGAAGAAAAGGAGTCAAGGAGGATGATGACCAGGATTCTAGCTTCTAGCTGTGTATTCTGATCGAGGTCTGAGTATGCAGTGAGAAGGAGGAATGCTGCTCTGTGATGCCATACTCTTGCTTTTGCTTGTACTCCACCAAGGAGCTGGAGACCAGTACCCCTGGGGTACAGCGTACTAGCTTGTGTATATGTGTCCCCCTTATTCATGAGCATGCAGTCTGTTCCAGTGTTTTCCAGCAGTAGGGCTCCTGCAACAAAGCTGGCTTAGAACTAACAGAAGTGTACATTTCACAGTTGTGGAGGACAGAACTCTAAAAACAAGATGCCAACAGATTAGTGTCTGTGGAGGGCCTGCTTTAGCACATCTGTCTTGTTTCTCTTCACAGACCCCACTCTAGTTTCTGTGCCTTCACATGATAGAAGAGGAAGTGTGAATTCTTTGGGTCTCTTTCCTAAGGGCACTAATCCCATTCATGAGGGGCTCCACACTCATGACCTAATCACTGTCCCCTCCCAAAGGCTCCACTTCCTGATACTATCAGATTGGAGACCAGAATTCCAACATGTGAAATTGGGAGCATGTGTTCAGCATGTAACATCTGTCTTATGACCTCACTGTGGATATTTAGACCAGTGGTGACCATACAGAACTCCTGATATGTGAGGTCTCCTTTCCTTGACAGAGGCTTGGCTGATAGAAAGAAATTCCATTGGCTCTCTACATTATGGGTCCTGATGTCAAGGAGAAAACCCACATAGTCATCTGCATGTAATGCTGAGTGAAAGTAAGGTCTGGTGCAGTGAGCTCTCCTGAGGGAAGAGGGGTGGGTCAGACGCTCACCAGCAGTGTCTCCAGCAAAACCAAGAGGTTGGGTTCTGTTCTTCATGCTGGCTCAGCTCATGGCAGCACAGAGAAGAGCTGCCCCTCCTTGTGTCATCTGGCTATCTATATGATGCCTCCTGAAATCAATGCTGCTGTAAGCCTGAAAGGGGATCATTCAAGGGAACTGTTAAATAACTGTACTGGAGCTGAGATTGCTTAGCCAGTTCTGTCTTCCCAGGAAGACACAACATGGTGGAAGGATGGGGGGAAGAAAGCTGCTCTTGTCATGGAACCTGGGAAGCAAAGGGTGAAGGTTGGTTCCAGAGAAGGAGGTGTACTCTCTCACATCACACCCCAGTGAGTCATGTCTCTGACCATTTAGTTGTAAGTTCATCTGCGGGTTTATCTACTGAGTACAGAATACTCATGGTCAAGTCACCTTCTCCCACAGGAGGCTTCTGGGGGCCATTCCAGTACATACCATAGCAATGCTACAAAAGAAAATGAGGGAAGTCACTGTTATCTTAATAAACTGTTGATTCATCTCCTCCACCCACAGATGCTTGGGAGTCTTAGGAAGTGAGAAGCTCCTTTTTAAACTAAGAGCAAATGAGAAATGAAAGATGTCCCTTCATTACAGACTGTCTTGTCTTGCATCTTGCTTTCCTTAAAATTATCTTTCATTCAACCATTCTCAGGAGAGGACTTGAGATTTATCTGGGACATGATGTGGGGTCCTGTGAAAGGATGCATACAAAAAGTGGTATATAAAAAACAAAATGTTAATGATCTGACCAATGCTTGCAGGAAAGACAATTAATACTCTTATTTCTTCTGGAAAGTATAAATGCAACTAAGGGAAAAACCTAATTTAAAAAATGACTCAAGAGACTCTATGGAAGGCAAAGTTTTTGATTGAATCAGTAGGCTACTATTTATAGTGATAATACATTACCAAAAGTCTGAGAGCTGTTTAGGTGTTGGCAGAAACTTTCATCTTGGGCAGTGGCATAGTATCAGATGGTATTATGTCTATTTCAGGATGTGTGGTGAAGTCCTTCCAAGAGTTGGTGCTCCTGTGTCCTGAGGGAGTCTGTACAGTGAACTTTTTGCCATTGTAAGAGCTTGAGGGATTGGATTCCAGTTCATATCCAGTTCTGCTGAAAGCAGACATTCATTTTGCACTGCCTGCCTTGAGGCTACACTTTTCCTCTGCCGATGATTTCAGACCTTCAGACCTTCAGTGAAAGTGTCTCCGTAAAACTGCCAGTTTTGTTTTGTTTTGTTTTGGTTTGTTTTTTTTTTTTTTTTTTTTTTTTTTTTTTTTTTTTTTTTTTTTTTTTTTTTTTTTTTTTTTTTTTTTTTTTTTTTTTTTTTTTTTTGCTTGTTGAGACAGGGTCTCGCTTTGTAGTTCAGGCTGGCCCTGAGCTCACTATGGTGCCCAGGCAAGCCGCCGCAAACTCAGCAATCCTCCTGTCCCTGCCTCCCGAGTGCTGGGATTACAGGCGTGAGCCACCAGGTCCAGCATTCAAAACTGCCAGTTTGAGTACCACTGACTGACCATCCTTTCCTACTCCTACTGTGCCGACTGAGTGTGCGACCTGTCTTCTCTTTGATTAAAAAGTAATCTGTTGTTTCCTTTGGGGAATGGCTTGCCTCCACCACTTTGACCCAGATTGAGAGGTTTGGAGACCAAAACAATGGAGACTAAGCCTCCGAGAAGCCAATTGCCTCCTAAGGAAGGACACTGCTATTGTGGAAAGTGATTGTAGACATCAGTAAAATTATATGAGGGAAAGTAAAATAGCTCAGTAATGTGGAGGCCAGCTTCTCTGGTTTGTGAACACCATGTAATTAATTATTAAGGGCTGAGACATTCAGAGAAAATTCTAACAACAATCTATTAAGGTCGGAGGGACTAAGAGTCAGGTTTAAATGCTGTTCACCTTTGTGTTGTTTCGAGATCTCCCTGGTGATTAGAGAAGGCAAACTGTAATCTGATCAAAGAGCGCTGGCTTGGTCAGAGCCACATTTCCACTGCCTGCTCTTAACCGGCTATGGAACCTCACATTCAGTATTTCCTGTAAAAATGACTTCATATGGTTAGAGTCCCCCAAACAGGAAGGTTTAGCTCATCCTGGGTGACAAGTGCAGGTTTGGCTCAATCTCAACATCAGTCTTTCCTGATGAAGTCTGTTCAGGAAGTTTCCTGAGTGGGGAGTTTTGTGAGCACAGCTAGAGTTTGTAAACATGGCCCCAGCGTTCCACTGTTGTCTGAAGAAGCTCTCACACCTTCATTAGATATGTCAGTGTTCGTCTTCTCTGAGCATCAGTTTTCCTCATTCTCCTGGGGAAGGAGGAGGAAGGAAGCTCCTGACCATAGCCTATGCTCTGAGTAAACTCATCCAAATGTGAGACCAAAAGAGTAGGTGTGGCTTATTTATATGAGAGAAGATAAAATTTAAGTCAGACGTTACAAGGAGGAAAAGTTCAACATGAAATGATTAAGGGTTTAATTAATCGAGTGTAATAATTACAAGTGTACATTGCACTGGAACACCTAAGGGTATTTCTGGCCTGATATCAGCCGATATCAGGCCAGAAATAACTGCATATAGAAAGGGTTATTCACTAAATTCAAATGCAATTTATTTTGGAGATGTAAGCATGGTTAAATATATTCAAAAATATGATGTGCCACGTGTACAGAAAGAACGATAACAATGAGAAAATTATCTCATTAGATGAACAAAAACATTTACCATTCTTTCACAACAAAACTCTATAAGGAAATTAGTTACACACAACAATAAAAGCCATATTTGATACACCACAGTCAACATCATAATCTCTGATGAAAGACTGAAAACTTTTCCTCTGAGATCCAGGACATTCATTTTTAAAATTTTAATTTCATAAATATGTTTTCAGTATATGCCTTTTACAATCATCTTGGGGAGTTGGTACATGCACATAATACAGCTTGTTTCTTTTTAAATTCCTTTCCTTCCCCTTCCTCTGACCCTCCTCTATTCTTGCCACATCTATTTAGCATAGTATTTTATCATATCAAATTATCTAGAAGAGAAAGAAATCCCAGTTATAATAGTATAAAATATTTAGAAATAACTCTAAGCAGGAACTGAAACACACTTATATTGAAAATTTTAATATATTGATGAAAGAAACTACAAATAGATGGGAAGTTATCCTTTGTCCACAAATCAAAATAGCTGATATTGTTTTAAAATAGTCCTTATGACAACAAAGCAATGTGCAGATTCAATGTAGTCCCTATCAAAGTTTCAATAATGATTATAGAAATAGAAGTCACAATCCTGAAGTTCATATTCCACCACAAAAGACCATGAGAAACCAAAATAATCTTTGAGAACAAAGCTAAGGGATTATACTTCACAATTTCAAACAGTATAACAAAGCTACAGTAATAAAAACAGTATAAACCACCATAAATATGAACTCACGGGCCACCATTCCCCAACCATTTTGGTATCAAAGGTCAGTTTCATAAAGATAATGTTTTGTGGATGGGGAGGCAGTGTATTCTAGAAGATTTGAAAACATAACATTTATTGTGTACTTTCTCTTGTTATTATATTTCAACATATAATGAAATAATGATATAACTCAGCATAGTGTAGAACCAGGAGGTGCCCTGAGCTTGTTTCCCCATGACTAGATGATCCCGCCTGGGGGTGACAGAGATGGTGATACCCAAAGTGTGTTGCTTATGCTGTCTACTTTGTAATCTTATTTTGGCTGCTGTCAGTGCAGAAAACCCAACTTTAGGAAGAGAAGGTATTACAAATAGAGCTAAGCTTCTCAGTGGTTTTGTGGCAGTCTCAGGATATTCTGCCTTAACTTTAATTGGAAATATTTGAGGGTTTCACATTGTTGTAAACGTTTTTTTTTCTTTTTTGAGACAGGATCTCGCGTTGTAGTTCAGGCTGGCCCTGAGCTCACTATAGTGCCCAGGCAAGCCACCACAAACTCAGCAATCCTCCTGTCTCTGCCTCCCGAGTGCTGGGATTACAGGCGTGAGCCTCCACACCCGGCACTCTGGTATGTGTTATTTATTGCTGGTGAGCATAAGTCACCATGCCCAGCATTGTATGTGGTTACTGGGATCAAACTCAGGGCCTTGCGCTTGTGAGGCAGGCACCAGAACCACTGAGCTAAATCTCCAGCCCCTGTTATAAACATTCTCTTTTTTTGAGACAGGGTCTCGCTTTGTAGTTCAGGCTGGCCCTCAGCTCACTATGTAGCCCTAGCAAGCCTGGAACTCAGCAATCCTCCTGCCTCTGCCTCCCAAGTACTGGGATTACAGTATTGTAAACATTTTTAAGCCTTCTATCATTTGCTGTCTGCAGCAGTTGATGCCCTTGCACCATCTCTTCACCTCACTTACTCATGAATGGGCCACTGGTCATTTCCCTATTCACACACAGAAAGGAAGAAACAGTATTGTCACAATGACTGTATTACCAGTTTTCAAAGAGAGAAGTCAACTGTCCAGTTCATCATGGAATAGTGTTTGGTACCTTTGGCCATTAGAGAAATGTAAATAAAGGTAGCACAGAGGTTCCATCTCACTTCAGGAAGAAAAACTGCCTTCGTCCAATCAATGCTATCCAGTGGAGAGGGTGTAAGCAAGAGGAGGTCTCCATGTTCTAGGTGGAGATTTAAACTAGTACAACTATGACTATGAAAACCAGAACAAAGTTCCTAAAAATGTGAAAATAATTTTTTTTTTGAGAAAGGGTCTTGCTTTGTAGTTCAGGCTGGCCCTGAGCTCACTATGTAGCCCAGGCAAGCCTCGAACTCAGCAATTCTCCTGTCTCTGCCTCCCGAGTGCTGGGATTACAGGTATGAGCCACCACACCCAGCAAAAATAAAATTTTTGACCCAATTATTCCCCTTCTAATTATCTTGCTGAGTGAAAAACTTTATATTATAATGATGCATTGACCACCATCTTTATACCACATAACTCACAATATCTCAACTTGAGAAGTGGCATTTACAACCATCAACAAATGAGTGGATAAACTGAGAGACAGAGACACAATGGAGTAATGGTAATAAAGATGGGTGAATTAGAATCAGAAATGCAGCAAAGTGAGTTGATTTTGAGGAAATAATTCTAAATGAAATAAATCAGACACAGAACCCAAAGTAAAAATAACTTCAGGAGCAAAATAACAAATAGATGATATGAAATAGTGAGACTTTGCAGAGATGGGGAAGGGATTTGGGTGTGAGTGCAGACCAGAAGCGGGGGCAGAAAGATGGAAGTAAAAGGATCAAGATGCGGTTGCACATGGACCACTTCCCCATGTAAATGTGCTCCATATTATGAACATAGGATTTTATAAGGAGGAGTAACACACACCTTATTCCACATTTCAGGACAAATGTCCTCAGCAGCAGGTAGGCATGATTGTTCACTGGTAGTAAATGGCTTTCTAGTTTTAGCAATGTAGTTAGCAACTAGGACAGATGGTTTCAGAAAAGACACAACTGATGAGGGAATGGCCTTCAAAAATAGTTTCTTTTCTTCATGTTCACATTTTCTCTTTCCTAAAATTCCACAGTCTTGTCTTGTAATCCAGGATGCTTGGTCTCTGTGTCGCAAATGTTTCATAGCTTCATTGACCAGCCAGTCACCACCTGATATACAAAGCAGGGTTGGAGAATGTTAATCACCATACAGTAAACCCATAATTTAGGTAGGACTCTATGTAAGGGATGTGTGCAGCTTAATATCAAAGCATCCACAATAATCTATTTGAAGATGAGGAGGGGATCTAGGTAGACATTTTAAGAAAAAAGATACATAGATGGGTAACAGGAGCATGAAAATAGGTCCCATAATACTACTCATAGGAAAATGCACATCAAAACTGAAATGAGATTTCATCTTCTTCCCTACAGGATGACGTTTTCCAAAAGCTGAATGGTAGCAAATGTCGGTGAGGTTATGGAGAAAGCTGAATGCCACAACTGTTCTACAAATACAGATTGGCGCAATCATTATGGAAAAGAGTACAGATGTTTCCTCTCAAAATTGACCACAGAACTACCACATGCGTCAGCAGTCCTGCTTCTGGGTGGATGTCCAAAGGAAATTAAACACTGAAATTTAATCTGCACTTCTTATACATGTATACCATTATTCACAAGAGCCAAGATATAGAAGCATATCACTGTTGATCACTGAATGAGTGGGTCAAGTTGCATATATATGTATATATACAAATACATGCATGCATACACACACTCACAATGAATATTATTCAGTCATAAGAGAGAAGGAAATTCTGAATTTTTTTAGGATACGAGTGAATCTTAATGTCATTATGACAAATGAAATAAGCCAGTTCAGTAAGAAAAAAAGTGGTTATCACACAAATATTAAATTAAATTTTAAAGTAGAAGCAGAGAATACAATTGTAGCTGGCAGGAACTGGATGTGAGACAAATGTGGAGATGTTAGTCAAAGGGCCAAAACTTTCCAAAGAAGATAAATAATTTGAAGATCTAATGTACAGCGTGATTGCTATACTTAGTAACACTACGCTGTATACTTGAAATTTACCTCAGGGTAGATTAAGCATTCTTCTTCAGTTTTCCTTTCCTTAGTACACAGTTGGGTCCATAATGATTCCATTCCTTGTGAAGAGTTAGTACATATACATAACATGTTTTAATACTTTTCCTCCCCTTTCCCCCTGCTTCCTTCACTTCCCTCTTAGTTCTCTTTCCTTTTACAAAAAAATCAATTTTTATGTTTCGTATTATACATCTTCTTGTTGTTGTTGTTGTTGTTTGAGAAAGGATCTTACTTTATAGTTCAGGCTGATCCTGGCTCACTGTAGCTCAGGCAAACCTAGAACTCAGCAATCCTCCTGCCTCTGTCTCCTGAGTCCTGGGATTACAGGCATGAGGCACCATGCCCAGCACTATCATACATCTTTTATTTTGCTCTGTATTTATACTTGGGGTTTCTCATATAGAGAAGTCCTGCAATATTTAAGCTTGTGTTCCTTAATGGGAACAAACTGTGTTAACTACGTGAGGTGATATAAATGCTAACTAAATTATGCTAATAACTTTACTATGTATAGATTTCACATTGCACACTTAAAATATATACAATTTTTGTCAACCAAATCTCATTAAATTGCAGGAACCCCTGCACAAAAAGCATTCCTTGACACTGGAGTGAATTGTGAAACAGCTGGATTTTGTAGTGAGAGATGTGGGTACCAGGCTTCTTAGCAGAACAGAAGTCACACAGCCCATGTGTGGTGTTATATTTAAATGGGGTGGTGAAACCTGAACATGCTACTACTCAGGTTATGTTCGTAGTGAGCCAGGGAAGCTTAGTGCAATGTCTGCAGTGTGAGTTTTGATCTGCCAAGGATCACTTTTAAAATAGCTCTGATTTATACATGCTCACTTTTTTCAATCACTCCATCAATTGGACATTGAGAGAAGCCTCCTTGAACTTTTAAAGAAAACTATTTAGTTTTTGGTTCCTCACTTTAAAGTCTGGAAACCTTTCCTTTGAGTATTAGACAGTGGTCTCTGTGATACTCTCATTTATTCCTCCTGCATGCTCAAGAAATGTGAGCCCCGAATCTCTTCTGATTTGAAGTTTAAACAGATGGTAATTCAAGATGACAGCAGTTCTACTGTCTGTTCACCACCCTGTTAAACCTGTTATTTCCCAAGGCACCATCATATCAAACTTTTATTTTATTGGTTAAGCACGAGAAACAAAAAATGCCCAAGTTCCCTGCTTTCTAGAGTTTTTCTCTTTCCTACTCTTTTGTTATTAGTGTTTAAATCAGAGAGAAATAAACTGAAATGACCCCATGAAGTGTGAAGATGAAGACAAATTTGTATTTCTAAATATGCAAGACCTGAAGGGGGTGATAAAGCATTAAAATGTAGCATGAAAGAAAAGGACTCTCACATTCTCCTACAAATAATTTTATAAATATTTGAGAAAATGATTATTAGGTCAAATCCACAAACAAATCTGGATGTACAACCCCTAATTCTCACTACTCTATCATTTTCTTAGATTCTTCTACAAGACCAGCAATTAGTACCTGTCTAGCTTTGCCTTTAAGAGCTGTTATCAGTCATCATGCATCAGATTGATTTAGAGTGAGAAACTGTAACCCATTCATTAAATGGAGTTGAGATTGTAATCACCAATCTTGAGCAAGACTTGACGGTTGATACTCTTCATTAGTGGATACATGTCTTCAGGTCCTCTGGGGAACAGAATGAAATTCCCAGGAGAATTCTCTGCGCACAACTGATTAGATTTTAACAGTATTTCTAGCACTTTTGGGCTTCAGGAACATAGGTGACTTAGAAAAAGATATCTTTGGCTGTTTTTAAGCATTTATTGTAGTGGTTAATTAAACTGAAAATTAAAGGTATAGATGATAAAAATATTAAATAATTTAGATGCACTTACCATAAAGGGATAGATGTAGGGTTTGAGTTAAACCAGTAGGGTCAGGACATGGTAGAATGAAGGGATAGCAGATGCCCCTCTCCACCTGAATGTTTCATACAGCAAACAAAGCCCAGAGAAGAAGCTTAACATCTTCAAATTCTGGTGAAATCAGTAGATCATGGAAGGCAAATACCAGATCTTCTCATTGATATGAGCACCTGTAGATGCAAATGAGCTCTAGAAAGTGTGACAGTTTTTATAGAATGGGAAATTTCCATAGGAAATTTGGTGTGGGAATGTAATGAAAGGAAGGAATAAATGTGATTCTGAAAGAAAATAAAAGAGCATGTATATAGGGGGTGGGAGGTGTGGGTGGGTAGGGATATGGGTAAAAATGAGAATTGACTTGTGTCATATATTGGTACAAATTTCCCAATGTTACGTGTGATTGTGAGATGTATGTAAATTGTACCAATAAGGAATTCAATTTAAAAAATCTTCAAATTCTGTTTTTGAAGCTCAGTCTGGACTCAGAAGAGTGACTTGTTTTGCTCAATTGAATGTTAACAGGTATTATTTATGCGAAAGCTTTTGCATCCATTTTCTCTAGGAAACTAACTGCCATGAGTACAAGTGTATGCAAACCCATGTAAATCTTAGCACAGGAAGACAACAAAAGTACTGCTTTCTACCACTATGGCTAGAAATTTCCAAACTGGAAGGGTCCCAGCCAACACCAGGAGAAGCCCTTAGGCAACCTCAGCTATATGAGCGCAGACACAAGCCAGCCCCGCTGAGGTTGGCTTGGGGGAGTAGAATTTGTCAGTCATCTGTAGCTCATGAGAAACAGTAAATATTGACTCTTGTCTTACATGGAAATTTTATGTTGGTTGGTTGCAAAACATTACTGTAGCAGAAGCTACTTGTGTACATTCGCCCATGGAAAATGGTCAGTGAATGTTAACTATCTATATATATTCTTGTTTTGTTGAAACTAAAACACTTTGAGAATAGTGCTTCCTTCCTTTTCTAGGAGATTCTAGTTTCTGCACGGTACCGCTACAACTGTCATCTGGCAGGTGGTGGCCATTCTCTTCTAGTGTTTCTAAGATGCACCGTGAATTCAAAGCTGTCAGAGTGCTAAGATCCTGCTTATTGTGAAAATTTTCATTAAAAGCTTCCAGCTATTTATTGTTGGTTGACTTTGTGATCGCAGCCATTCTTTGTGGGTCCCATTTGACCCTGCTATACCCCTGCTAGGAATATACCCAAAAGAATTTAAAAACTCACATTGGAAAGACAGATGTACACCCTTGTTCATAGCAGCTCAGTTCGTGATAGCTCAATCTTGGAAACAACCCAAATGTCCATCGACTGGAGAGTGGATAAAGAAGATGTGGTTTTTTTTACAAAATGGAGTATTACTCTGCCATAAAGAATGACAAGATCGATCCATTTAGGTGCAAATGGAGACATCTGGAGGATATACTAATAAGTGAAATCAATAGATCACAGATAGACAATTTCCGGATCTTCTCTCTGGCATGAACATCTGTAGATGCAAATGAGTTC
>PVIC010012931.1:0-38857 GCA_004025085.1 Thryonomys swinderianus
TGCTTGTGATGCCATAGATGAACCTAAATGATATTGTGATATGTGAAATGCTATTCCACAGAAGTGACAAGTGCATCATGAGTTCATTAATATGGGAAATCAAAGAAAATGAAACAGAAGGAGAGAGAGTGTATGGGTGAGGAGACTGGTAGTTACTGGACACAGAACAAAAACACTCAATAAGATGGAAAGATAAAGTTGAAGAGATCAAATATTTCACATATTAACCATAGATAATAGCAGTGTATATTTCAACTATTACATACTCAAAAATTCCCAAGACATATTATGTGTACTCATCATAAAAAGTGGTATGTAAAATAATGCATATGGTAATTACCTCATTTTAGACATGTCACAATTGTACACATATAACAAAATATATTGTAACATGCTTTATTTGATTTACATGTGGTGATTAAAAATAAATATTTTTACACCTGAAGTATAGTTTAAATATAAAGGTGGGCCAGAGGATTAGCTCAGTGGTTCTGGCTCCTGCCTCGCAAGTGCAAGGTCCTGAGTTCAGTCCCAGTAACCACATACAATACTGGGTGTGGAGACTCACGCCCACCAGCAATCAATACCACATACCACAGTGCCGGGTGTGGTGACTCACGCCTGTCATCCCAGCACTCAGGAGGCAGAGACAGGATTGCTGAGTTCAAAGCTTGCCTAGGCTACATAGTGAGCTCAGAGCCAGCCTGAACTACAAAGCAAGACCCTGTCTCAAAAAAGGAAAAACTAGAAAGCAAAAAAAAAAAAAAACAACAAAAATAAATAAATAAAAAACACCAGAACTGAAATGAAAAAGATGTTGGAAATATCTTCTAGTTTTTAAAGTAGTAAGGGGGGAAAATGAATAAATGATCAGATAAACCTACTTGAAACAGTAAAAGTAATTGTAAACCTTAGCAAGAAAAAGAAGATACAAAGAAGACATAAATGGAAATCTTAGAGTTAAAAATACAATGCCTATGATAAGTAGGTCAGTTACTACATGGGCAGAAATTTTAAAAGTAAATGTTAAAAAAATGACCTAAATATTGTAAGTCTATAAGAAATTCACTTCAAATATCACAGTATAGATGCAATAGAAGTAAAAGGATGGTAAAATGAGCCTATAAATACAGACGAAAGTAATAGTAGTTATTATCAGCTAAGTACACTTTAAGAAAAATATTACAGCAGACAGAGAAAGACATACTAAGGAAAGGTCAGTCAATCAAGGATATGTAATGATACTAAAGGTGTATGAACCAAACAACAGGGCTGCAAAACATGAATAGAACACAGACAGGATGCAACTTAGAGACATCTCTAGAATTACATGTAAAGAATTCAACACTCCTCAACAATTTATTATCTAGAGAAAAAAACCAGTGAGAAATGCCAGGCGTGGTGGCTCATGCCTGTCATCCCAGCACTCGGGAGGCAGAGACAGGAGGATTTCTGAGTTCGAGGCTTGCCTGGGCTACATAGAGAGCTCAGAGCCAGCCTGAACTACAAAGCGAGACCCTGTCTTAAAAAAAAAAAAAAATTTAAAAAAAGCCTTCACAACTTAAAGGGAAAAATGTTGTTTTCTGATTACATTGGTATCAGAATAGAAAGACAACAAGAAAATTTCCAAGAACTTGGAAATGTTGGAAAGCACAAGGAAATATCATTAAGTCCCATTTTGCTTTAAACTTTTTATCCAGGAGAATAATTCTGCCCCTAAATAATTAGAACAAACAGCCATACCAATGAGCTGAATCCCAAAATACCTTACAAGTGAGTAAGAAAATATCTAGGAAGTATATTTTAAAATTTAGATTATTGGTACATTTTAGGTATTTATTATGGTCACACTCATCATTGGTAGTTTGTACCTATAGATGATATATCTTGGTTCTTTTTTTCCATTTCCCTTTCCCCCTTCTCACACCTTCCTTCCACCCTACTTACAATAATCTGTTTCCATTTTTTCCTTCTTTTCTCATGTTTTATTCCCCTTCTTTCTTTAGGTTGGTGGGTGGATTGATGGATGTGTGGATGGATTTGATTTTTCCTTTACTCTGTTGATTATAGCTTGTTTTCTTCTCAGTGAATTATCAGTTCTCTAGAGAAGGATTGTAGAGAAAGGAATATTCCTTTGTTCTTGTATGTATGTCTTGAATGCAGTGGCAATTCAAAAACTACAATGGAGATTAACTATTAGTTCATCATTGGAATGCATCAATTTATAGACAGAAATAGAGGATTAATTTATGAATGAATTAACTACAACTGATTTCCAAAGCACTGCCCAAAACATTTCATAAGTTACCCTTAACCAGTTTCTTTTTATAAAAGATAAACATATGAAATAAGTGAATTATAATAAGAAGCCAATAAATGTGCCCAAAGCAATTATTTGTAATTAAACTTTGCTCTTCTTACAGTCTGGACACACACACACACACACACACACACACAGAAACTTGTTCAACCAACCATTTTTTATCATTAAATAAAGATATAATGACCTCATATTTAATATGAATAAATCTAATGATGTAATTGCCAAATAAAACTACAGCATATGTTAAAAAAGTACACAGTAAGATCATGGGAAGTGACACCCAGAGTTGACTCTGCTGGTCAGAGAATGCATGGAACATAATGATCATTTCTGGTTCTTTTTTGAAAGATATAACTCAGGAAATCTGATGTGTTTGGGGAAAAATGTGACCTGGATGGTTATTTTTTGAAATGTATCATTCAAATGGTGGTTGAGAGAATTGGTGAAAAGAAGTGATACCTATAGGAAAACATGGTAATTGTCCTTTAGTACCTAACAGGCAATCATATATGCAATGGTGAAAATGCTCCATGAAATGAACCTGAAATGACATGCAAGAGAGACACCATTTGTTTCAGTATCAGACAGTACCATCTCAATAATCAAACTAGTACTTCACAAGAAGCCACCAGCCTATGGAGAAAAGTTAATGAAGTCTTGGGTAAGCATTAGTGAAGGGTGTTAAAGAAAAGCTTCACAGAGATTGGAGTAGAAACTTCTGAAACCCATTTCATTTCTCACATTTTATTACTTCAAACTGACACTTCAATATTAGTGAACATTAACCAGTTCAACAATATGATTTTATATAGTCTATTTGGTACCAATGATTTCAATTTAATCTAAATGTGAAACAAAATTTAGTCACTTCAGATTCAAATATGGAGCCTCGATTTTAATTAAAATGCCCAGGAAATCTCATACGAGGCCATATTTCTTATATACTATTAATTACTAACTAAAGATCTGGTTACCATAATAATTATCTGTATAAACCGGGCGTGGTGGCTCACCCCTGTAATCCCAGCACTCGGGAGGCAGAGACAGGAGGATTGCTGAGTTTGAGGCTTGCCTGGGCTACATATGAGTTCAGAGCCAGCCTGAACCACAAAGTGAGACCCTGTCTCAAAAAATAATAATAATAATAATTATCTGTACAATTTGTAATGCTTTGGTGCATTCTTTTTTTTAATTGAATTCTTTATTGGTACAATTTATATACATCTCAAAATCACATATAACATTGGGGGTGCATTCTTATTAGAAAAGTATAAGTCTCTGACACTATGTTTAAAAAATAAAAATACTCAAATATTTACACTTTATATAAAGGTAGTTCATTTTTTACAAGCTGAAAATGGTAGTGGGTGTATAAATGAATCCAGATAGGTGAGTCCTGTCAAATAATTTTTAGAACAGGTATAGTAAATTATAAAAAGTGCTCTGTTTTATATAATTTGAATGTTTTCTGCTTTACAGTAGAAAATATTTGCATAAAAATAATATGTTTAAAGAAAAGTGATTATACCTACAACCATAGACAGCAATCTGCCTCCCAGTCTAAAAGTCTGAAAGATCCAGGCCCAGACTCTGATTTCTGTTACAACAGGGAAACTCATAATGGCCACGTAAACACAGATGAAGAGAATGACTCAAAATCTCCAACACATGAATAGCAGCATGTCAATGTTGCAGAGTTCATTCTCACTCCGTTAAATCTGATTTAAGTTTGGCCTCTGGAATATCCAAGTTCAAAGAAAAGGTCTCTGGGTGAACATTACTATTTATATCTTGAGAATAAAGAAAATGTTAAATCATGTCTCTTAAGATGTACAATGTGAAAAAGACAATTGTGAAGATAAGTAGCTTTAGGAGTAACTGCTTTTCTTAATATATTTTTAAAGGAAAATACTCAAGAAAAGACTGAAGTGGGTGGCACTTAACTTCAACAAAACCATAATTCTTGATATTTTATTACTGAGAGTCAGAAAGTAGGATAATTATTCTGCGGCAAAAGACTTACATTCTGTTATGGGCCCTAGAGATAAATTCTCAAGATTCTCTAAGATTTGTGAGGCATTTGGGGAAGAATCTAAATAAACTTGTATTTCTCCCCTTGTCTTTAAGTTTTTCTTGAATCTTTAAAGTACTAGAAACAAATTTTCTTAATGAGTATCTTTTGATATATAAGCCAAAGATTTAATAAATACATCAAAAGAAGAATATATTCTCACAAAAGTGTAGTAAGCCTAAGATTTCTGAATAAGTATATAACTGAAGAATATTTTTTCCATATACTTCCTTGAGAAAATTGCTCCCTGCACTGCTAACACACTGATTAGGATAGGAGACAAAGAAAACGCTTTACTGGATTTGATAATACTCATTGGAATAACTGATTCTGAGACAAAATACTTGAAAGGTTCGAGCAATCTGGTTTAATGAGAAAGAAACAGATTGGAAAGGCAAAATATAATATTTTTGTTTGATACTCATTATCTGGGAAACTTTGAGAAAAGCCTCTTAATATCCAATGACCAGAACTAATCATCTAGAATCAAACAGAATGGTCACCTCTACTGAGGTGGTTTTGGTATTGATGGAAGTTTTACTCAGCTTCCTTTTTCAAGTCTGGCAAATTTAAATATATTTTGTACCTCTGCCTTTCTTTTCTTTTTTTTTTTTTTCTTACAGTAAGGTCAGTAATACAGTAGTTCTGCAGATCTACTGAATTATATGTTCTCAGGCACTTTATAAACTTGTATTGTTATTATTAATCCTTAGTCATAACTTAGAGGTCATTATTATTAAAGCAAAGGGATCATAGTGAAGTAATGGAACTAGGTTAAAAGCCAGAATCATTATAACCTTGCATAAATGTTGGCATATTTTGTTTGGCCAGCTATATTTGTCTCAGACTGTTTTCATTTACATATTTTGAGTTCTCAATGTACAAAAACGGACTCCACAAACAAAATTTCAACCTTCAACATTATTTAGTAATGTGAAATATTTGGTTAAATCGGGCCTGCCAATCCAAATGGGAACCAAGAGGTTAAACTTCTAGGTCAACTCAGAGCTGCTCTTCTTACTAGATTCTCAAATTTCCTAAGGTTTCTTTTCCTAACATTTCCTCAACAATGAGAACAAAATAACTATAATTTATCATGATATATGAAAAGTTGTGATCAAAAATTTCTTTTTAAAACTGTTTCCAATAAACTTTCAAACCTAGTGGTTCCTGTTGTCTGAAGTACACAAACTCATTTTTCTCTGAACTATTCAAAGTGATGTAAAAGTTGTTTCTAAGAATTCACCATTTGTTTGAATGTCACATTCTCTTGTTCTTTCCTGGGCCTATTTTCTCTGAAAATGTAAAATAATAAATAAAGCACACTTGCATGCATGCACACATATTTTAACCAGTAGGATTCTCTGGTTAATGAATCCAAAATAGAAATGATAATGAGTCTTGAAATATCATGCTGTCTAGCTTTACCCTAACTGAGAAAGATGTTTTAAGTAAATTATTTTTAGCTTTCAAAAAATTCTACGTGTCTCACTCATCTGAAGGAAGCATATCCCATTTTTATATTTTTTTAAAAAACTCATACAGGCCAGCCTGAAGTACAAAGTGAGACTTTGTCTCAAAAAAAAAATCAGACAAATAATTCCAAAGGTACTAAAATATACTTCTATCGCCTTTTAGAAATAGACTATAATTAAATGGAAGATGTGCTTCTTGAAGAATCAAAGTAATGTTTAGGGGTAATATTTTCCATTTGAGCATTATATTAGCTAATTTTATTCAGCTTATAGTTGTGAAACTTCATATGACAAAGTCAGACATAGAAATACCAAACATATACAAAAAAGAAGAATAAATGGATCAAAATTAGAGCAGCTTAATATGTAAACAAAATAAACTGAAACACACCCACAAAGAGGCACACACCTCAGTAAACAGAATGCATACATCTTTACCAAAGTCTTTTTCAGAAACTTTGAAATCTTTCTTCACTGTTAGTTCTTTTCTACTCTTACTTTTAGTTTAATCACTTCTAGAACTGTTTCATTCTAACCACTTCTTAGTTATCTCTCTCTTCTACCATATGCTTACTTTCAAGTTGTTTTTAAAAAAATGTTGGTCCATTTCTTTCACTGCTCTGAAATCAAGTTACCCACTGTTTCTCACAAATGAAGTCTAATGATCTCTATTTCATCAACTACAGTCCATGTATTATCCAACTTCCTTTCTTATTTCCTCTTCTTTTTATTCCCAGTTCTACTCACTTTTGTCTTAAAATGTCTCACACAGCACTTCCAGAAATATTATATGAAAGCAAAGATCACTGTATCAATTAATAATTTTGTTCTTTAAAAATGGCTAACATATCATATGAGCACCTGTAGATGCAAATGAGCTCTAGAAAGTATGACAGTCTTTGTAGAATGGGAAATTTCCAAAGGAAATTTGATGTGGGGATGTAATGAGGGGAAGTAATAAATACGATTCTGAAAGAAAATAAATGAGCAAGTATATAGGGGGCAGGGAGGTGTGGGTGGGTGGGGATATGGGTAAAAATGAGAATTGACTGTGCCATATATTGGTAAATTCCCCAATGTTATGTGTGATTGTGAGATGTATATAAATTGTACCAATAAAGAATTCAATTTTAAAAAAATGGCTAACATAAGTGTTCGGTAAATACTAAGTTTTTTTTTTCATTCTTTACTTAAAAGTATTTGCTGGTTCAAATAACATTAACAGTCATCTAGATTTTGTACCGTTTGTGAAGATGGTCAGCTAGAATAATGGGATCTTTCCTCCCTAAACACATATTACACATGTTGACATCTCATCCCTTAGATCTTGCTTCTTACATTCTCATCTGGCACTGAGCTTTCAGTGGTCTGGCAGAAGGGTCTGAGCATGGAAGTCTCAGGTCCCATGTCCAGGTTTTAAAACAAATCCTACTGGACTGTAGAAACAGATGTTTTTATAGTGTAGCAGGATCCACTATAGTGACTTTTTTCTGGTGTCCTTCACTTTAGGCTTATCTGATGCTTTATGATTAGATTGAGGCTATGCATTTCCAGGAAGGCTACCCGGAAGGAGATGTGATCAAATTACCTGGGAGTTCTATAAACAGAATAGTGTTCTGTAGAAAATCACTACTTTCTTTCTTTTATCTAAGAAAAATAAAAGTCACCTATATTGATCACTGAGGAAATGTTCTGCTCACTTAGTTTGATAATAATTTGATTTACTGTATTTACAAAGTGTTCAGCAGCTTCTGAAAACGTTTAAAATACAAGTTTGCTTTTTGACAGTTTATTGTATGAAACTACTTTCCATATTTTAAGGGAGGAACTAAGACAAATGAATGACACAGGAAAAAAAAATGTACAGATGGCAGGATGGTTAAAAATAACCTTAACAGAAAATCACATCGTTGTCATCTCTGTGTCCACTAAGCACATACAAGTGCGTTCAACTCTGGGCAGAAAAAAGGAGAAAGAAATGGTAAACCAGCCCATAATCTTCTCACTGTTGCAATAGTTAAATTCAAATCTTTCAATAATATATTTATTTTTCGATTTCTTTTTTTTTTCTTGTGCTCTAAATATATTAAAATATACATTTATTTTCTGGTAACCTAGTTCAGGTTGAGGGAAATGAGTTTGTTTATTTTAAGATTTAAAAAACTGTCCTGCATATACTTTGTTTGTATAAAAGGGGATTTGTAAGTCAGTGAAGTAACTCTGGTCAATTTCTGACAATTAAAAAAGTAAAGACGTCAGCTATAATTTTATTAATGCATTTGTTAAGCATAAACCAACTGATATTTATACGTATTTCCACACTGCTTCATTTTTAAAAGTTTGTAATATAATATTTCTCCTCTGAAATTAAAATACATTTTTATGTAGAAACCATAAATTAATATAAAAACATGAAAATGTAAGATACTTCTGTAGAAATTATGTAGTTATAATAAATTGAGAAATTGAGAAAATTAATAAATTGAGAAAACAGTAGAAGGGGAGACTAAGGGAAGTCAGATAATAGGCACTATCATATAGATAAGAGGAAAAAGTACAAGTGTTCTACAACCCATCGGGGTGACCACAACCATTTACTAAATATTTTTAAACACATAGAAGAGATAGGTTTGAAAGGTTACCAACATAAAATTAAAAATAATGAGAAGGAGCCAGGTGTGGTGGCTCATGCCTGTAATCACAGCACTCAGGAGGCAGAGACAGGAGGATTGCTAAGTTCGAGGCTTGCCTGGGCTACATAGTGAGCTCAGAGCCAGCCTGAACTACAAAGTGAGACCCTGTCTCCAAAAAAAAAAAAAAAAAAAAGGGAAGGAATATTAACTGACATGATCACACTGCATTGTATATACACATGGAATTGTCATCATATGCATAATAAAAATGTACATTAGTTTTTTAAATTTATAAAAAAATAATGCAACAATGAGAAAAATGTCTTATAAATGAAAATGCCTTGGATATAAAATGTCTATTACATGGAGTCCCAAACAATTCTATCTAGAAATTAAATTTAATCATTAAATTGTATTAATGTCCTTGATTTTTGTTTTGTTTTATTTTTGTTTTGAGACAGGGTCTGGCTTTGTACTTCAGGCTGGCCTTGAGCTCACTATGTAGCCCAGGCAAGCCTTGAACTCACAGCAAGCTTCCTGCCTCTGCTTCCCGTGTGCTGGGATTACAGGTGTGAGCCACCATGCCTGGCACTGTAGTGTACGATACTGATTACTGGTGGGTGTGAGTTACAATGCCCAGTATTGTGTTATGTGATTACTGGGGATCGAATTCGGGACCTTGTGCTTGCAAGACAGACGCTGAAACCACTGAGCTAAATCCCTGCCCCTTAATTTCCTTGATCTCTAAAATTAATATTTAAAGGTATGCTAGGTGTTCTAAATTTGTAACTTTAAAAGACACCGATTTTCATTTTCCCAGTAAATAATATTAAACATTTTTCACATACTTATCAAAAAGACAACAAATATTTCCTTTGAGAAATATCTGTTGAATGATTTGAGAATTTTAGAAGAATTTTTCTATGAAGATATGTTGCTTATCTTTTTATATAAATATAGACTCACAGTATTTATTTCATTATTATGTTTTTCCTTTAAGTTGTTCCAGTGAAGGCCATCAACCATGGATATAAGAAAAATGGTAGTTACCATCTTTCTTGGCTTAGGCTAGCCAGGCCCACTAATGGCTGCTAAAGTTTAAGATTCGAATGTTTGCTTAATGTTGGCTAGCTCTCTATAAACACTTTGTGATTACAAAGAAAGTAGTAACTTTATAGTAGAATTTCATAGATGATAACATTTTAGCCAAATGATCAAGGTTAACACCACAGTAAGACATATTACCACATGTCTTCCCTATAAGCCCTGAGAAGGGGAATATTATTATATCTCTTTTGTGACATATTTTTCAAAAAATATGCATTCAACTTAATTATGAGAAAATATCCACAAACCAAACTGAGGGATATTATAAAATAATTGATCAGCATTCTCTGAAAGTGTTAACATTACTAAAAACAAGAAATAACAGTGGAACAGTCAAGGATAGAAGACTTACTTGGTCATGAAAACTATGTATGATGTATTTTGTGTAAGGTCATGAAACTGAAGAAGGACATAAGTACAAAAATATAAAACCATGGTAAGGATCGTGCTTTAATTAATAGTATTTAACCATGATTAATATTTTAGTTTTATTGTTTTCTACAGTTTTATAAAATATTAGCATAAATAAAAGCGAGGTGAAGGATGGATTTGTAAGCATTCTATAAGTGTAAAATTATCTCAGAATAAAAATTAAAATTACAATTCAAAATAAAATAAATATAATTTTATCTATTTTCTGTTAAAATCACATGGACAGGAATTAATACAAATGATTTTTTTTTTTTTTTGAGACAGGGTCTCGCTTTTGTAGTTCAGGCTGGCCCTGAGCTCACTATGTAGCTCAGGCAAACCTCGAACTCAGCAATCCTCCTGCCTCTGCCTGCTGAGTCCTGGAATGACAGGCTTGAGCCACCAAGCCTGGCATATGAGGTATGTGCCAGTGATTGCCAGTGGGCATCAGTCACCATGCCCGGTATTGTTGTATGTGGTTACCAGGGAATGAAGCAGGGACCTTACGCTTGCTAGGCAAGCGCTAGAACCAGTAAGTTAAATCTCCAGCCCAGAAATGAATCTTAAATGCTAGTTGAAAATAACCTAAGAAAATCACCAAATACTGTTTTAACATATTGTTGGTTGCATCTGAGATCAGTGTATGGTTAACAGGGGACTAAGTGAGCCCAAGAGAAAAGCTATAAGAACTGCAACCATCAGTAATGGTCAAGGTACATGGCTCTTCAAACTTTTGGAGCTCATATTTCATTGCCACAACTTACCCTAGATCCTAGAAAGGGGGCTAAAAATCCAAAAAAGGAATCAGTATCTTCCTTGCTGTGCTTCAATCTTGCTTCAGTCTCAACGGTTTCTGTTTCCCCATTATTTCCTTTTGGAATAGATATGTTTATTTTGTGTATTGTACATCGGTAGTGTTTAGGTTTCTTTTTGATTTTTATAGAGGCTTATAGCAAAGATTTTACCTTAAGTCTCAGAGGAGGTTTCAGATTTGAAATTTTCAGTAATGTTGGAACTATTAGGACTTTTGAACTCTTACAGAAGGACTAGATACAGTTTGCATAAAGAGATGTGCAAGAGTCTTTAAGGGGTCAGAGAAAGAATGTTAAGTATCTCCCTAAAGCTTCATGGCATCATAATCATTAGTGGGATTGCATCATGGGACCATGGGGCATTACAGATAGGTGACTTGCTGTTCCGATGTGAGACCTGGTTGGAAAAGGTGGGCAACTGTGGTAATAACCAAGACTTACAATCTTCCTTTTCAGCTTCTCCTTCAAATCTCTTTTTCCTGTCTACCATATAATACAAAGCTGTTCTCTTTCATGTCCCTCTGTCATACTATTCTGCTTTAGAGCCAGCCAATTATGGACTTACACATGAGCCAAATTAAACTTCTCCTCTGTTAAACTGCAAATGTTAGGTACTGTGTCTTAGCAACATGAAACCTGAAGGTAACTAAGACACCATATTAGGAGGTATAACTTCAATGCTTTGTATCAAAATAGCAGGGGCTATATAACACCGTAACTCCAGCAAAACACCTCTTTGTGCATGGCTGTCCATTGTACTATATATGGCAGATTTGCAGTATATCCCAGCAGCAAAGAACAACAGTCACTTCGCTCCCATAAAGGCTGTATTCCAGTCTTTGCTCTCTTCTTTGGGCCTATCTCAAGACTAGGGACAATGGCTAATGCTTTTATCCAGTCTTTTTATATTTCCTGAAGCTCAGTTTACTCCTTTCTATCCAGTCCTTCATTATTCAATTCCCCCTTCAGACATAGAATTATTTATTATTCTGTTTTTCTTGTTCAAATTGGTGTGTAGTTATACTCTTCTGATTAGGCTGTTGGAAAATGTAAATGGTAGTATGAATAGAACTAGATTGGTTATGAGTTGACAGCTGTTGGAACTGGGTGATAGCTACATATGGTTTGATTATACTCTTCTACTTTTGTGTATATTCACATTTATCCCAAATGGAAAGATAGATAAAAGCATATATCACATTTTTTGTAATGAAACATATAAATATTTATACTCACTCATAGTAGGAAAAAAGACTATCAGGAATTTTGTTCAAGTTGTGCCTACCAAGCGAGTTTGTCCGTTTTACTAAAAAATAGTTTAGTGTTTGGAACTCTTATATATAGGAAGAGTAGATAAAGGGGACAAACGTAAATACACATGTGGTATTTTAATAATTCAGCTAACAAATCATGAATTCAAATTGGGGCCATTTAGGGAAGAAGAGTATAAAAGTAAAGTTTGATAGATTTTGTGAAATAGAAAATACTCCAAGGGAATGTGGTAGGGGAAAGTAATGAGGAGAAAGAATAAATATGATTTGAAAAGAAAAAGAAAGAACATGTATATAGGGGGTGGTGGGTTGTGGACTGGGTAGGGATAAGGGTAAAAATAAGAATTAACTCTTGTCATATACTGGTACAAATTCCCCAACTTTGAGTGTGATTGTGAGCTGTCTATAAAATGTACCAATAAAGAATTCAATTAAAAAAGTTACTGTGCAGGTATTAATAGTAGTGCTATTAGTACTACTCCTAGGGCCCACAGACAGAAGGAGAAGTTATTAGAAACTGGTGAATAGGGTCCTCTATAGAAGATTGTCATGAGAGATCAAAGTGTTCAACAGTCTAAAATGACTACACAGGAATCTCTGACTTCAAAGTCTTACAATAGGAAAAATGTTAGATATTATACCAAAAATCTAATTTGTGAATGCAACATTGGTAAAATGTATCAAATTAAAATAAAACTTTATATTGTGAAAATCCACATGGAGAGAATAAAATACTGATTACACCCTGGGACTAAACATTTTCAAGCCATATAATACATGATTGTCTTGTATCTATAATATAAAAGACTTCAACATTCCACAGGAAAAAATTAAAGTTACAATCATAAAACTTCTAGAGTAAAATAGAAGAAACTCTTAGTAAATACAAGTTGGCAGTGATTTCTAATATAGGACTCAAAAAGAATGATTCAAAAAAGGAAAAATTCATTCTATTCCTATTAAAAACTTGTCTTACTTTACAAATCCGAATAAGAATATGAAAGGCACAGTCCCAGCGCTTGGGAGGCTGAGAAAGGAAGATCACTCCCAGTTTCAGGCCAGCCTGAGCTACATAGTAAGTTCAAAGCCAGGCCGACCTATATGGCAAGATACTCTCTTAAAAAATTGAATATGAAAAGACAAGCCATGATCTGAAAGAAAATATTTGCAACTCAGATACCTGATAGAAGTCTATTATCCAGGATTTATAAACAACTCTTAAAATTTAATAATAAGAAAACAAAACAACTAATTATAAACACCAAAAGATCTGAGCAGGCAGCCACAAAAAGAAGACACATACACAGCCATTTAGCCATGAAAAGATGTTCTACACCACTAATCATCAGAAAAATGCAAACTGAAGCCACAACAAAATATCATTACACACGCCCTGGAATGTCTGAATTTCAGATGGCTGGCAGTATCGTGTGTAGATAAGGATATAAAGTAACTGGAACTTATGAATATTGGTGATGGAAAAAAAATAATAACCATCGTGGGTAACAATTTGGTAATCTCTTATAAACAAACATAGTACATGGCATGGCAAAACCACTCCTAGATATTTGTGCAGGAGAAATGAAAATAAATGTTCATAGCAACATTATTCTTCATAATCTAAATCTGGAAACAAACCTCCTATTCATCAATAGGCAACAACATAAACCAAAAGTAGAAAAGCCACTGAAGTGGAATACCACATAGCAACAAAAACGGAATGAACTGTTGATATGTGCAGTAACATAAAGGAATCTCAAAATAATTCAGTTAACTGAAGAAGCCAAGTGTAGAAAAATGTACAAACTTCTAGAAAGGCCAGCAAACAGATAAAAAACTGACTAATACTAGGGGGTGCAGGGAGGCAAGAGAGAATATTTGGGAATAAAGATAGTATTCTGTATTTTGACTGTAAAAGTGGTTATGAGGCACATGTGTTTGTTAAAATTCACTAAAATATTCAAAGTGGGTGCATTTCATTGTATGGAAATTATGCCTCAATCATGTCAATTTTTAAAAGTAAAAAAGAAAAATTAGGAAATAGACAAAAGAGAGAAACATCCTTCACCAAATATGGATTAGCAATAGCAAATAAGTATATGCCAAAACTGCTAGCCACAATAAAAATTCAAGTTCAAAGCATGCTAAAAAAAATGCCACTAAATGCCTCCATAGTAAGAACTGCAACACCAAATGCGGGGGGTCATATGTTGTGATGGGAAAATGATATAGTACAGTCACTTTGGAACTGCCAGTTTCTGATAAATATAAACACGCAAGTACTATTTGACCTAGCAATCAAACTCTTTGGTTCTTATCCCAGAGGTCTATAGTATGTTTGTTTATAACTGAATAAACTCTGTAAAAAGCATGGATGTCTTTGTTTTGTGATATTTTGTGCTGGCTCTACTATATAATTCCACTGAAGAAACTAGAAAGGGGTATAATGGGGCCTCCCACAATTATTTTTAAGCTACTCTTTTTGCATTTAGAATTATTTCAAAGCAAAAGCTAATAAGAACCATTACACAGAATTCTATATGTAATATGCTATTGTTTTGTGGGAAAGGAAAAATCTCTTATTTTTGTCTTTGTATATCTCCAAGTGATTGCTAACAACAGTACCACAGGTAATGACAGTGATTATCAGAATATAATTGGCAAGGGCAAACCATAGCAAAAGGGTGACAAGGCAGACACAGGAAGGAATATCATTTTATATAGTTCATCTATGCTAATCTAGTTCTTATTCAAAAAATAAAATCATTCTTACCACAGGCATAAAAATCATTATAATTAATTTATACAATCTCCATCATTCTTAAAAATCATTTTAATTAAAAAACTAAAATGACATAACTTTATGTTTAGGACACTAATTCAAATATAATATGCTATTAGGAAAACTGTACTTTGTTCATAGTATTCTCTCATTTCCTATGGGTTTAGAGAAGGTTGACCAAGGCTCAACAGTGGATTTGAAAATGACACTCAGAGAACACTGCAGTAGCTCACACCCGCTCTGTTCAGGTGCTAAAATGAATCTCTCACTTTTTGATTTACAGCCCTGTGGTTTCAGCATATGCAAAGCATTGTTCCCTCAGACTTTAGAAAGAACAAACAACAAAAGGAGCCTTTAAATTACTTCCAGAAATTAGAATGGAATAGGGCTTTAGTGTTTCTTGTGATACAGACATATTGTACTATTTGTATACTTCCCAAAAAAAGAATACAAAGAATAGAGAAAATGCAAATGCCAAACTCATTTTTAAAACAGTCACAAGAGAATGAGGAACCTCAATAAAAATGCACAGGCAGCACAAAATAACTTTAACCACAACTTATTAATATCACGTATAAAAGTAAAATGCCAGCCATCTCTAATACCAAAGTGAATCAATATGTGCACCCTGCATCATGTTTTTAGTATGGAAATATCTGCTTTTCTATCTATCTGTCACAGCAGAGAAAAGTGAAAGTTGGTACCTTTGGCCAATGAAATATTAAAGATATGCATATATCTTTATATATATATATATATATATATATATATATCAGGTTATCCATGTTCAGACTGCAACAGTTTGCTAACTTAAATAGCTGCTGTTCTCTGCTCATCTAAACTCAATATATCCGATCTTATTTTGTTATTAGAGGTATATTAATATTCTCATTGCTTCTGTCAGAATTTTTACAACGAAACAAGCAGTTTAGCCAGTATTAATAAGAGTTAGGCAATGGTTTCAAGAGTCATTAAAGCCAGTTTTAAGAGCACTAAATTAATGATAAAAATGGACATGGGCACACACAAATATGCTAGCAATTTGACAGTGAAGCATTACTGGGAAAAGTCCAATGTTGAGAATGTCAGTGAAATCAGTGCTGAGAACAGCATCCAGGAGCTCTGAGGAAGGAAACTGAGGTGCAGAGAAGTCCGACCATGATAACTGTCATTGCTGATATGTCTCCAACATATCTAAGTAGTCAAACCAATTATTCAGGGAAAGGTAAGCGAGCATCACCCCACATCAGGTTGCCCCACTCTCTCACTTTCAGAAGCTCTGCTTCAAATTCCCCTTCATCACAGAGCCCTTCTTAACAATCCCCATAAAAGCCACACAACTATGTGTCACTCACACTCATTTCTTCACTTCATTCCTTGCCACTACATACCTCATTCTTTACATTTTCTTGGTTATTATCTGCATACTTCAAGAAATTCAGCCTCATGAGGGCAAGGGTAGGACAGTTTGATGTGCTTCTATATTTCCAGTAGCAAGGAACAAGCAGTAACTCAGGAAGTTTTCTATTTAAGCCTTTCTGTGATTCTGTAAGGAAAAGAATTTTAAGAAAAATTAGTTTTCCCAATGTTACCAGTCTCACCAGTGGGAAAGTTCACAAATCAATCCCATGCCTTTAAATTCCACATTCTGTGCTTTACTTCCTGTATATTCCATAGCTTCTCACTTTGATCATGTGAGTTACTATGAATCTAGAAATTTTCATTATTTTTTTTTTCAGAAATGGAGTATTACATAGGTTCACTGTTCACTTACAAAGTTCATTTAGTTTTTATTTATTAGTTTGGTACATAACTCCTCATTCATAGGCAAAAACTCTGAGAAGCAAAGGGAATCAGTATGCCATGAGTTTGGGAGGATTAAGCAAATTGGAAGACAGGTAGGTAAATCTGAGGTCTGACACCAGCAGAAGCAACTGTTTGAATTCAGAACTGAAAACAGCAAAGATATGCAGCAAACTAGGACATTAAACGTGTCTGCACACTAGTTCACGAGGATGTAAGCTGCATGGAGTTGCCTGAGAGTGAAGTAATACTTTCTGCACCCTGTTGAGGAGGTTCACTGAGGACCCACCAGTGGGGAACAGTGGGCGCTTGGCTCACAACAGAGGATCTGGATTTTTATATGCCCATAATTCCAAAAGAAGAAACATGACTCTACATCTAAAATGTTAAATCAATCCCTTGTTTAGGAAATAAAATTAATTTTTTCTGGGTATCCTTGTATAATAAAAAGGTACACATAATGTACAAAGCTGTGTTCGAAAGTAGAGGCTCCAGGAAAAATTGTTATCTGGTGTTTTCATGAGAACCAATATATATGACAAGGAGCTTACAAAGTAATGAAGCGATCCAGTCTTTAATTACAGCTAGCCCTGGTACAAACATCACTTGCTTAGACAGCTGGTTGATTTTATAGAAAAGACATGTGGGTTTTCTTTTTTCTTCTATGACTCGTACCCTCAAACTTTAGGGAAATGATAATATAATATCAAATAGTCATCTGGGAATGTCAGTGATAAATGATTGGAAATATTGCTGTTCCCACCACATAGCTTTTCCTACATGATTTTTTCCCCTCTTTCTCCTGAACATGCTTTGCTGTCTCTCATCTCAGCTCAAAGAAACTAACTTGATATTCAAGCCAGAAAGCCTGTCACAATAAGCCTAATCTTCTGTCAAAATCTTTCTCCCTTTATCCTTTGTCTATTGTTTCCCCTACAAAATCTTCACAGTTTGGTACTTACATGGCAATTTCATATTTCTCCATAATTGAGAGCCGACACTAATTGATCCAATTGTGTGTACCAGTCAAAAGAAAATGGCAATTTTCCTTCTCTTTGCATCTTACAATCACCTAATAAGCAGTTTTAATGCTGGCTACTGCACTACATAATAAACAAAATTTCCCATTATTTAACATTTGTTCAAACCCAATACTGTGGGTTCACAAGAGCAGAAAGAACAAAAGAAATGTCTATTTACCCAGTGAATTCAATCAATGCAAATTGCTGTTCTAAATTAATTATTCCAGCCAGCAAAATGTGATGCCACATTGCTGTTCTTGTATTAATGCACAAATTATTTGAAAAAAAATTTAACCTTCTAACAACTTATTGGTACATTTTCAGCATACATAATGATCAAATTGTCATAGAGAATTTATACCTGTACATGATATATCATACTTCTTTTTTTCTCATTCCCTTCTCTTTTCAGCCTCTCTTCCCTGCCTTATTTACAAAGGCTTTCTTTCCATTTTTCTTTTTTATTCTTTTTTTCTTATCCCTTACTTCCTTTCCTCCTCTGTCCACACTTGTTCTGGGCATGTATTGACTTAGATGTCCCAAGTAAACTTATTTCATATTCAAGTTAAAACATTAAGTTACTCTGCAGATGAGTGAAGGAAAGTATTACAATATCTGTGTTTATTACAGCCAAGTTTAAGGATTTGGGGCTTCACTGAGTAGGAAAATCTGAAACCAGCATTTTTTTAGGCCCAAGCAAGGTCTTTTGCTCCTAGAATTTGACCGGCTATACTTCTAGACCTGTGAACCTTCCTTTAGCATTGTTACCTGGATCTCTTGTTATCCATTTTCCTGATCCAACATTTTCCTTGTCCATCTTTCTTCTAATAAGCTCTGCTTCTCTCCCACTGTCCCATGAGCCCAGGAGGTTGTGGCTCATATCCCAGTGCACATCCCTCCTGACTGCCTCAGGCTGCCTTCTACACAAAGTGCCTTCACCACCTTCCCATCATCGTTTTAGAAGAATCTTCCCTCACCACCACCCTGTGCTCAAGGACAGCAGACATTTCTAGCAGGGACTGGTGATCTGATGAGAGACTCGTGCAAGGAAATTGTATTTAAAACACAATGACAAAAAAAAATTCAACTATGCATAAGCTTAGAAAATGAGGCTGTTCTTCAAGCTCTGCTTTCTAGGCTGAGAGGTATGGTTTTTAAGTGCCATGACCTTTAACCATAACCTCTTTTACTAGCTTCTAGAATGTATTAGTGTGCTTTTCCCCTTGAGGAAGCAAAATCAGTCTCTTGATAATTCTACATCTTAACAGTGCTGTAGAGCAGTAAATGGTAGTTTCTCTTTTAAAGTAGCACATGTTGCCTTCACTTGCATGGTTTTAACTAATAGAGTTTTAGGAAACCTTGTGCTTGGAAAATATTTTACTGAACATTATCTTGCAAGATGAAGGATTTTTTTTTATTTATTCACTGACATGTTCATTTATAGAGCAGTTATGACTCTCCTACTACATGTAAGGTGCTAGCCCAGGCCCTGGAATACAGTGGTGAGTAACAATGAAATCACTTTTACAGCAAGAACAGGCATGCTGAATTCTCTCTTATACTCTCCAGAAACACTGCTGAACTCTTGACAATCTATTTGCAGGGCCTCAGCATAGTAGTTCATATGGAACTGCACAGAGGACTGCAGAGAAGAGGAGCTAAATACCAAGTTCTGAAAGAATCAGAAAAGTCTTCTCAAAGGTGATGCCAACTGTAAAGAAACATCCATTTTAATAGCAATTTGAAAATGTCTTTAAGGCTGAAGTGGATTGTCATCTTGATGTACTTTAGTTTTATAATTATAGCATATTTATTTTCCTTTGAGTTAAATATCAAGATCTCTCTAAAATAAATAAGGAAAGAAGTACTATTAAATGATGTCATATTTCACTTTTTTCTTCTGCTTTTGATCTAAAGTAGGTCACAGATGTCACCTTCATATAGGTAGGGATGTATCCTTAGTGGAATGGTAATCACCTGGCTAGCAAAACCCACTGTGGTGTTAGGCTGCAGCAAATGCTATGGCAAATATCTGTGTTTTATGAATATCACTGAGTAACTCAAGCACTCAGAAATGAAAACAGACTTGATTAAACGGAGCCTAAGTGACCTTTAAATTACTTTATTGCCTCTGGACAGCCTGATGGGTTACTGTAGGTAAATGTCTACTCAGTGTGTGTGTGTGTGTGTGTGTGTGTGAGAGAGAGAGAGAGAGAGAGAGAGAGAGAGAGAGAGAGAGAGAGAGAGAGAGAGAGAGAGAGACTTGAGACTGCTTCTCCTAATTTTCTTGCCCCTCTGTGCAGGGCCAGAAAAGCACAATACCACAATTCCTCCAGAGCAGAACCCCTAGCCTGCACACCAGACAAACACACTGAACAAGAAAACCCCACGGTGATCATGAAGGTGCTGACTCAGTTTTGCTAGGTTCTATTTTTCATGTTGAAGGTAGTTACATAATGACAATCCCAAATTAGATTTTCTCCCTCTAGACTTGAAGGTACATGGTATGTAAAAAACAAACAAACAAACAAAAAAACCCCTAGAGACACATGGAGTGTAAAGTGCAAATATGCTCTTACCCTAGTAAACTATTAAAGGCATTGTATTTGTATTGTATTAAAGGGCTAGGTTGTGTATTTAAAAGATTATTAAATTTCACTTCAAGACTTTTACATAAATCCTTGTGACAAGCAATCTACTAATGTTATGAATCAAAATCATCCACTATTATCTCTTAATATTAAATACTGACATTATTTCAATGATCTGGGCCCAAACAATCTATAGCATGAACAAACTAATTTGTCCTAAAGTGTAAATGGTTGATGGATACTGGAATGTGTTGAAATTCAAGAAGTGTTTATAATATAATTAGAAGGACATAAGACAAGATATAAGGGTTGGGAGAAGTAGGATAGGTAGGGGAGGGGGAAAATGAGAATTAAATTGTGTCATATATTGATACAAATTCTCAATGTGCAGTGTAATTGTGATGTGTATATATATATATATATAAAATGTACCAATAAAATGTCAAAAAAGAAATAGTAATTTTTCTAGCATGTCTTAAATCATAGTGTTTAAGCAGTTTTCAAGTAGGAGTCATAAAACTGGTTCCAACTGCACAAAATTGTACAGTTCAACAATCATTACAATTCTATCCAACAGAAAAGCATAACATACAATATTAGGCAAGAAGGTGGAAAGAAAACTAAGTTCTGTTGGGCAAGTACCCTGCTCCAAGAACTGCTTCAGTCAAATACATTTACGTAGCAGTCTTCTCAAAAACCTTTCGAAGTAAACTCTATTAATCCCATTTAAAGAAAGGAAAACTAAGATTGCAGAGATTAAATAACTGACCCCAAATAACACATTAAAATGAAGAAAAATTGGGATTTTAAATGCATGATTCCAACTTCCAATTGAAAATTGGCACATTATGTAGGAGCGAAAGGGATCCAGCATCCAATAAACATGTTTCAATAGCACTTTTGGACTGAGATGTGCCACATAGTAACTTGTTTAATCCTCATAATCAATTTACAAATCAGAGAATATTTTCTCCACATTGATACATGAAGAAAAATGAATGCTATGTGAGGCTGAGGTCATACACCTGTAATTTCAACCAAGCTCTGCCAGGGTCTGCATTCTGATTTCAAATTCACTAAGCATTCGTTGTCATGTACCATCCACACAGGAATGCCAACAATGAAATGTATATAATAGGAAGCATTTTGAGAGAATTCCCTTCAGGACAAAAGGGATTCTACAGCTTGCATACTCACTTCATGTTTGCTTCTTAAAGTGAGCATATCTTTTTTAAATCTGCTGTAAATTTGAGGTTCAGTCTTTTCAATATTGACAAACTGTCTCCAGAATTTATCGGATTTGTGGTATGGGTGGTATTTTAGGGTTCATGTGGGAAATGGGAGAAGTAATTCAAAGCTCTTGGCAAAGAGAGACTGTACCAATAAAACATGTCATTGTAAAAATATGAGAAAAACAACATCAAGAATATCTATATAGAAAAAAGCCATATTAATTGAAACATCTAGCTAGTTTTTTTAATTTACTTTTCACTTGGAAATTTGACTTCACTGTAAAATTAAGCATAATGTCCTAGGTAGCCAAGTGTTTGAAATATGTATCTGTCAGTAACTATCCATGAAAAGGAAATGACCCGTGATGCATTACTCATCAAACTGGAAACACCTATATTTAATGCTGCTATATCCAGAAGTTTAAGTGTACGGTTTCACACATAACTTTTCTGGCAGAGGTGAGTGAGAATGGGGTATGCAACTGGTTGATCTTAGGTATACGAGACAGGGAGGGGCTAAATGCAGAGGCAGATCAAAGGAACCTGTGTTCCCTAGATACAGTACTGTGGTTACCTACAGGTCTATTCTACTCTAATGTCTTAGTTTTCAGAAACAACTACTCTCAAACACTGAATTAGAAATAATCCTATCTCTATTACTAATCTTAGTACAAGGCATTGAACTGATGTTATTAGAATTTTTTTTCTGAACTGAAGAACTGGAAGAATAGCTGTAACTCCTAATTCATGAAGATGATAGAATAACATAGCAGTAGAAACAATACACACCTCAACATAGTACTGTCTGGACTAAAAGCGTGAGGGTGGTTATTCAGTGGGTATGTGGGAGTCACAAAATAACTCTCAACATAGAGTTCCTGCCCCAGTTCCCCTCCTTTGAAAATCAAACAGTTAAATTCCCAGCAATGCATTTTTGCTGAAATTCAACTGGAAACATTGTAATTATATATACATGACATGAGAAAATAAATTTTATTTTATAATGTATAATAAAATCCTACCTAGACACTGACACTATTTAACTTCAGACACTCAACTAGAGGATCCTTTCTGAAGCAGGATTCCTTGATTCTTATTTCCAAGTTAGTCTTGTGAAACTCCACAGTGTCTTCAATTTTATGAGGGGAAAGGCATAGGATATGCCAAGTTATTGACAATCTTTTCTCATAAGTGACTTACAATTACCTCCACTGAAAAATATTTCTGAAATATTTTGATAATAAAAATGAGAGGCTTTTTGTGAAATTGAGTGGATGCTTCATCACTTCTCTATGATATGACCTCTCTAAACCATGATAGGATAAAAGCTAGAAACACACTTCTTTCAGCTTTGAGTACATGGTTACTTGTGTTTATGTGTAATATCTATACAATATATAAATGTGTGTTCCCTTATCATAACATAAAGATAGCAATAGGCTCATTAGGTTAAACTGATTCCCAGGGTATTAAGACTTATACTGACAGTTACTGTTTCTTGTTTAATTTGTTGTTTTAGCACTCTTTTGCATTTGTAATTAACTTTTTTTTTTTTACAAAAGAACTTGGTTGGAACTAATGGAAAACACAAGTCTGAATTTGAGGATCATGCTTAGGGAATACTGACAATTTAAAACACCTTGCAGAAAGCATTGAAGAGGAGACATAGCTATGAAGCCGAGATAAAATATCATCTAAGAAGATGAGAAAACACAACCTATTGTTGAGCTTTATAAATTACATTTCACTCATCTGCAGGCTTTGTGCTGCATATATAATTCTCCATAACCAAGCAAGCTACATTTTTGTGGGAGTTCTGATTACTCAAAGAGTAATCCTGCATCAGCATCATCACCTCAGAAGGATCTCCTAAAGTCTTGGTAAGATGCAATATCTAAGGTACAGACACAGGCTTGTTTCATCACAATCTGCGTTTTAACCAACTGCTCACTTAAGACATTTGCCCATTAAATCCTGAGAAGTACTAGCAACTGGTTCTTAACATCTTAAAGTATGATTACCCACACAAGCAATAATTTGCAGTAAAACCATGCAGGACAATGCCCAAAAAACAAAAATTTAAAAAAATGAATTCCAAGAATTTATAGATAGGCAAAACTGGGACAAACATCAGAATTGCTTCTGCACAAAAGCAGTGAGCCCATGGCAGAATCCACTGAGAGTACTCAGTGAGTAGTAGGGGACAGAGGAAGCTGCAGGTCTACACGTGCAATGGCAAACTTGACTAAGCAAATGGGCTTGAAAGAGACAGCAGGGATACTTATAAAACCACACCAGGCGCAGATCTTCAACCAATCACTTTACACCTTGAGAACTGTTCTGTCCTTGCTAAACTATCACAACACTGCCACGAGAAAGAGCTGTCATAAAACCTGTTTATCCCAATATAGGGTGGGCAATCAAAGCCTGATGTGTGGAATGTTCTCAAGTGAGGAAGTGAGTCATACCTTCTTGCATCATTAAAGCAGGGTGTATGTAGATTTTTCAGAGCGTTTATCATAAATGAACCACTTCATCACCATCTGTTCACTTTTGTTACAGGAAATATTACAAGATCATCTGGTTAGGTGGCTTTCCAGTTAACAGTTTATTTTTGGAATAAAGAATTTTTAACTTTTCCTCTCTTTGGAGATATTTAAGTTAAAAGAAATGGGCACTTTCCCTCACACAATATACTTGGAGTAGTGTTAAGTCACTATGGTTAGCTGGCTTGAATCCAGGGACTGGGTCTTTCTCAGGGGCACTGAAAATCTTTGTGTTATCTCAAGATGTGTATGTTGACTTATAATCCAGTTTACTGACAGATGTGTAAAATGGTATCTCCACTGTGGACTATGAAAATGCTGAAGAGTAACAATAGTGTTACAGAGGAATAAAAATAATATGGCTATGTTCATTTTCTTCTCATATATTATTCATTTGCTCATACAAAAACTTACTGTTCATATATTGCTATGTAAGTTTGTATTTTTATGCATATGTGAGTATTTTTAAGTAAATGTCAAAATTACACAAACTTGAAGGCTGCCTTGTAGGGGAAAAACTGATATAAAATCATGCCCCACTTATATGCAAAAAAAAAGCAGACCTGTCTTTACATGCCAAATGGTATGTGTTCTATGAATATATCAACTTCAAGGAAGTTTTAGAAGACAAAAACAGTAGTGAGAAAAACGATTGTGATGAAAGATGTTTACATAGCAGTTACCTTTATTTTGAAATAAAATATTTGTCTGTAACCGTGATTTTACCCCATGGCATATTAATGAAAGGCCACGTGTTTTACTAAGTTAAGAATAATTGAGTTTACATACACCATATGAAGACAAACCTTAGATGTTCATAGGGATCCTCAGCCTGAATTGGTAGTTCTGAAAAATCTTTTTTTTTAATATCGAACATAAAACTTTTCTCCCTTGGGTCACAGTTTTTATCGTGAAGTTAGTATCATCTGGTTTTTCTAAAGGAGTAAATATCACTTGCAAAAGGTCCAGGAAGAAATTAGAGGTTGTGAATGGTGAGAGCCCCCATCATTGAGACAACTCAGAGACACTCTGCCCTCTAGTGGACGGTTCCAAGTGGAATCTGATGAAAGTTGGACCTTTACCACAGATATCTCCTACCAACCAGTCTTATTTTGAAAACTCCAGAAAATGGCCCAAGGGAAAGCGTTAGATCCCTTCATTTACATACTCATTTGGGTCAACAGTTTCTTCTCATATCATCAGCTCTTCACAGGCAAAACAAAAATGCACACATTACTAGTTACTACAACTTCATAAGGATGAAACAAAGTGGATAATGCAAGTATTGAAAAGAGATGTGCAGGGATGTGGTCAGGTGCCCTGGACTATAAGATAGCCTTAATCTCTAGATACAGAGGGAAGAGGGAAGAAAGCATCGAAAAGTGAAAAACAGGGCATTATAAGAAACAATATTTGGCAATGACTTTTTGGCCACTGGAGCCACTGCAAACCATTATTTTATGATTCTTTTTATTTTGGGGGCTGAATATCTTCTGTGAAGTAACTATAAAACTCTGAAAACCACATCATTGTAGTATAGTCAAATCCTTACTGTAAAGGCTAGTAAGTCTTCCCTAGTTCACCTGCTAGCTAAGTAATCATTTTTCTAACCAATATGTGTCCTGTTTCCATAAAGAAGGCATTGAGAAATGCCATCTCTGATTGCTAAAATGTCAGACATCTTGATAAGTCTTTTACAAGTACTAGCTCCAAATCTTTGTAACCAATTTCAACTCATCAATATTTTGGAAAGAGAGCTACGCTGCTCTAATGTACTTTACTTGTGATTCAAACTTTCTGATTCCAAAAGCTTTCCTCTTGTCTTCTTCATTAGTCTTCAGATAATCCAGCTGACTGCTATTAGGTTTACCCAATTTTGCTTCTCATCCAGCTTCTCTTTTTCTTAATGTTGTATTTTAAGCATTATATATACCTTGGAATATCACCACCCTGCCTGGAGACTAAACATCACTTCTAAAACTGTTGACCTTGAGAAGTTGTGGTAGTTGATGTAACATACTTTCTTTGAAAAATATAGAACAAACTCTTTAATTCCTTTTTAAAATTATTCCTACAAATATTAACTAAATTTTCCAAGTCATGGCAGTATACATCACACTACAACAGTGTCCCTTCTTATAAATTAGTCATTTTCATTAAAGATCAGACATCTTTAACCCATAAATCCAATAAACACATATGTCCATAAAAACAGAACTATTAATCAATGTTTTTGGAACACAAAAAGGACTTTTATTCCATTATTTTAATCAATTTCATTTCCAATTATACATATGCTGAAAGGTGGAAAACCAAAGGCAATTTTCAGTAACTCCATCAAATACATATGATCTGAGATTTTACTGCTTGAGTGAATTAAAATTCTCCCATGATTTCTTTCTCTAAAATATTAGAGAGGAAAAGTGAAGGATATTGTTCTTCAGGATATTTCTTAAACCCAACAAAAATATATATTCATGAGGTGCAGTGTCCATTTTAAAAAGGAAACTCTAAAATTCCTAAAAACACAAGACAATATTAGTATTTCAGATGAGTATACATTCATATATGTGTGTGAAAATTTGTGCAATTAAACATCATGGAAAATGTTACTTGCTACCACAGCCAATGAAAATATATTTTCATTTTCATGTAAGTTAAACATTCCCATTTTCCATTTAATGTTCTGCAAAAAAGCCATGTATCTGTTTTATGAAACAAACTGCTATAGGCAACAGTAACTGAAAAGGAGCTTAACAGTCTTAACTGTGTACCCCTGGGATGAATAATACACTTTGCATAATCATGTGCACTGTTGGAAGATGATTCTAGATCTTCTATAACTACAAGGGTTTGCAAGCTTCTATTTCATACAATATGCTCCAAATCAGTCAATTAGCCAGTCAAGCAATAATTAAGGTGAGTAATTTACAAAATGGCAAACAATCCATTTGACTAAATTGACTATGTTTTGCTGACATGAGGACACAATCATTGTAGGTGCCCTATAATGAAATCGTCTGTAAGTGGCTATTTGTTTCAATTAATTTTTTCCCTAAGGATCTGAGAAGTTGACTTAATTGCCTCTTAGGCCCCAAGGAAATATAGCTGCATAAAGAGAAGATTGACATTAACATACAATTATCATGCTCTATGCACATTCCTCCATGGGAGAAATATCACAAAAAGCAAACAAGAAAACATGAGATCCACCAGAAGAAGAGGATTATCAAATGTCTAAGATTTTATCTTAGTCCAGTGATAGACATAATGTTGATCAAAATTCCCTTTTTCACCTAGCTTCATGTGAACGTTTGAATAGTAGATTTTCAAGAGTCTTCCCCAGAGAGAAGATGTGCACAGTGGGCAAGGAGTTTACTTCTGATCAAGGCATCTACTGTCTGACAGTTTGAACTGTGGAGCTCAAGCAAAGCATGAATCCATGTCATCAAGACAATGTGCTTCTGCAGACAAAAGGTATCAACTACAAAAAGCCCTCTGAGGAAAGAGGTGTATATCTTCTTTGGCTTATTAGATACTTTACATAGACTTTATTTTTTTTCTGTGTAGATGATTCTTCAAGACTACTTCTTTTTATTAAGATAATATTTTTACTTTTTCAGCATTTGGTGTGTAATTTGACCCTGCACTGAGGACCCCTCAAAGTGAATTTGAAATGACTAAGCATTGTTTAAACTTGAAAAACACAAAAACTTTGAAAATATTCTAGGTTATTGTATTTATGAGGGTATCAGGCAAGGGAGACAGTTCTGCAAGATTAAAAGGCTAGTGAGATTCCTGATCCTTTAGCAAGTGTGAGGTTTGTTTCTGTAAGTTATTTTTTTTTTAAAAAATGAGCTCAATTTCAGCCTCTCTAAGGTTTTTAAAATTTCTTGCATGTCATTTTCTAATAATATTTGTTCTTATACAAACTTCAAAGCAAGAGAAAAATAGTCTTTTAATTTTTTTTCCTCCCTCTTTCTCTAACATAGTGTTTAGGGCTCTTGCTGTGTTTTAAAGATTTCCAGAGGAAGAAATTAGTTCTCTTACTTACTTCATATTTTTGCACACAAAGAAGTCACAGATGGAAAGGAGAGTGCAAATGACTGTCAGAAAAATGTCTCATGCATTTTAAGAATTTTTTTACAAGTCAAAATATACATCCTCCTATTGCCCCCTCATTCCTTGGCTGTATAAGGATCATTCCTATTTCTGTCTCCTTTACATCTACCTGATTGAGTAAGAAATAGAGAAACTCTCTTTGTTTAGGAACAGTATATATCCAATAGTATTTGGCATAAACAATTGCATTAAGAAGAAATATAGCAGCGGTTTGGGCCGAGTCACCCATCATACCCTTCACGTATGGGGATTCGAATGTCTAAAAAATGACAAGTTCAAGAAATAAGGAGGAAACATAAAGAGCAATCTGCAGACTTTGGCACTAGCACACATTATGTTTTGTTTAAATTGTTAGAGTCAGTTTGATAATCACAAGTGAATTAAAAATTTTGAAATCTGCAGAAAACAAACAAGTGTAGGTGTTGATTTTTAATGTAACTCTCCCCATCTCTCCCATTCCCACCCACCCACTCCCATATAGTGTCAATTATAATAAAAATAGAGATCTTAGCATTAGAATTTTGCTGTTAACTCTTCAAGGCTTTTCTGTGCCATCCAAGCCACATTTACGGTTTGAAGCACCAAATCCATAAGTTTCTCCAACCAAGTTTAAAGAAACAAAAATTGAAGACTGAAGGATGCCAAAGTAACTGTTCTTAAATTAACCTGTAACACAGAGTTCTCCCCAAAACACAGGGTATTAAGTATCTAGTTCAAGTACTGCCAGGCTGTGTGTAGATCCATCTGAGAGAGGCTTCGCACTACAACTACAAGGCCCACTGCCTCTTGAGGGCGTCATCCTCATCCAGGACACCAAGGCAGGCAGGAATGCCCTAGCCGTCCTCCAGTTAAAGTCACAACCCCCTTGTGATTGGCTGCCGCGGGATCTGTGCTGAGCCGGGCTTGAGGTGGGGGAGGCGAACCTGCTCCTCAGCAGGAAAGCTCTGCAATTAGTTTGAACAGTTCTGCTTCCAGAGCTCCCTCGCAGGGCAGCCGTCCGGCTTCTCAGGACCCACTGCCCTTGCCCAGCAAAGAGCACATTGCTCCGACCGAGTAACAGCAAAGAAGATTCCACCTACCTGTGGAAAGACCCAACTTGGTCCCCAAAGGTCACCTGGGCGACCTCACTGCAATGAGCAACTCAGGTTGTGCACTTAAAGCGTATCAGTTTATGGAACGCCTGTTTGAAGTCCTCGTTGGACATGGTGTAGATGATGGGGTTGATGAGGGAATTCAGGTAGCCCAGCCACGTGAAGAAGTCAAAGATGGCCAGGTGGAACCAGCACGCATCCTTGCAGATGGGCATCACCAGGGAGATGATGAAGAAGGGCAGCCAGCACACTATAAAGGCTCCCAGTATGACCCCCAGGGTCTTGGTGGCTTTGCGCTCCCTGGCGGCCATGAGCTTCTTCTTTTCCAGCAGGGCGTCAGACACACGCACTTTGACCTGGTTCACGTATACTGGAGACCCGGAATCGCTGGGCACCTCGGGAGCCCGTGAGTTGATGGAGGTGACCGAAGATGTAGACCCGGGAGAGTCGGTGATCAGCTGGGCTCGGGTCAGCCGCTTTCCGGTCCTGTTGGGCGTCTGCTTCAGGATCCGGGAGCGCGCCTCCACGTAGATGCGGCCGTAGAGGGCGATAAGGAGCAGGGTGGGCAGGTAGAAGGCACCCGCCGTGGAGTAGACGGTGTAGAGCACGTGGTCGGTGTTCACCAGGCAGTCCAGCACCTCCTCCTCGGCTTTGGCCTGGCGCCAGAAGAAGGGCGGCAGAGAGATGCAGATGGAGAAGACCCACACCAGCGCGATCATGCCCGCCGCCCTTCTGGGCGTCCTCCTGGCCGAATACCCCACGGCGTCGGTGATGGCCCAGTAGCGGTCTAAAGCGATGACGCACAGGTGCATGATGGACGCCGTGCAACAGGTGATGTCCGACGACAGCCACAAGTCGCAGAGCGCCTGGCCCAGGGTCCAGCGGCCAGTGACGGTGTACATGGTACTGATGGGCATCACCAGGATGGACACGAGCAGATCAGTGACCGCCAGGGATGCGATCAGGTAGTTGGCCGGGGTGTGCAGCTTCCGGGTGCGGTACACGGTGGCGATCACGAAGGCGTTGGAGAGCGTGGTGGCCAAGGTGATGAGCGCCAGCAGCACCGCCAGCACCACTTTCCAGGGCAGGGCGACGGAGTCCTGGTAAACGTGGCTCGGCGCGCTGCAGTTGTGGGGAGGCAAGGAGGTGAGGTTGGCGTGCGGCAGCCCAGCCTGGGAGCCCGCGAGCGATAGAGGAGCGCACGAAGCCTCCGGGTTCCCCATGGCTTTCCTTGCCCAGGCACTGAAGCGCAGCTCTCGGGCATAGGGCGGACGCTCGAGAGAGTGCGGACAGGCGGGAGAGAGCAGGACGGGAGGACCATGGAGACCACAGGCGCCTTTCGCTACGCTGGTCAGCTCCGGCGTTCGCGTCTCCTCCGCCCGGGCTCCCCCGTGGTCAGCGGCGCGCAGCCCCGAAGAAGGGCGAGTCCTGAAGCCCAGAGCCGCTCATGTCTTGGGTCGCTCCTTTCTGCACCCAGGTTGGTGAAGGACTGGCACCTCAGCCCAGCTCCGCCTGTCTGGCTCCAGGAGGCACGTGGGGGGGGGGGCGCTGGAGAGGGGCCGGAGCCAAGCGAAATCTCTTACCCCAACCGCTCAGGAGTGAGTCTCTCCTAACCTGGGCGCTCTGGGATCTGCAGACGCCGCCCGCAGGAGTTTGCCAGCGCTCCTGGCCGCAGCGAGCAGGCCCGCGAAGAGTCTGGGTCCAGCATGCCCGCCCCGCCCCGGTCCCCGGCACTTTCCTGCGACGGCAGGGTGGGCGAGGTCGACAGCCGCGCCCTCTTCATGCGCCAGCCACCTGGGCACGCTGCCCCGCCGGGATCGGCCCGCCAGAGACAGATCCAGGGACCGGGAGCGGCGGCTGCGGGCGCCCCGAGGCGGCTGTCCCTTCCACCCGAGTACCCCGGGCGCTACGGGGAGCCATGTGGTTGGGGACGCGAGTCTGGGGGTACCCGCGCGAAGCCGGGTGGAGAGGTCTGCGGCGGCAGAGGGATCTGACCCGAAGCAGCGAGTGCGCAGCCTACGGCTCCTTTATAGAGTCCTGGACCAGGACGCCCAAATAGAGCAACTCTTGCGGCGCGGCTGGCGCGGGCGACCGCTCCCCGTCACCTTCCTTTTCCCTCTCCCTCCCTGTTTTCCTCCCGCCGGTTCCCCTCCCGGCTCTGCAAGCTCCGCCGGGTCCTATAGCCCTCAGTCCCCGTTCCTACCCCCTGGACCCTTTCCGGACTCAGACTTGGGCGTAGCAGTTCTGGCCTTAAGGGGGGGCTGCGGGCTTTAGGCTCCCAGAGCTCTCCGCAACCAGACCCACGCCCCTAGCCGCGGTCACACGCCTGGTCCGACCTCCCAGCCTGGGCTTCCGCACACGCCCGTCGCTCCCCGGAGGGCCGCGCTAGGCGGAGCTGGGCCCAGTCTCCGACCTCCCAATCTGGAATCTTTTGCGCCCAGAGAGCCACGCCCAGGTCAGAGGGAGGCGCCCGGAGTATCTCCTTAGAAGGAAAGAGCCATGCTGTTTTGCTCGGTAACTGGGCTTTGGCTCCGAGTCATCTTTCGCTCTTCGTACATTAAAAACTAATTTCTCCTGTCTAGGTTTAGAGATATGGGCTTGTCATTCAATCCCTCATCTTTAACTTTGTGAGTCAACGTGGCACAAGGCGAGTGTACGTGGAATGAAACCTTGCCCTCAGCCCTCCCACTCCAGCTGTGGAGCAGCTCCGTGCTTCTGGAGAACGGTTTCCAGGGTGCAATTCCTTCCCACAACCCGCCTGGAAAGGAGGTCATCAGAGTCAAGGGAAGCTAATCACCCTGAGTACCCTCCTCTGCACTCCACAAATCCAACTGGATGTCGGCCATAGGTGGTGGGGGACGAGCGGAGATCAGGTCCCCTAACTAGAAGCTCAGTCCCTGTTCTGTTTCTCCTCCAGCTTCCAGCGAAGCAAATGCAGAACAGAAGCGGATATCAGAAAATCTGAAGGAAAGAACCAGAAGAATACAACAGTCGTAAGTGATTCCCACGGGGGTCCCTGTGCCTGGATTCGTGTTTGGCACGAGAATGCATCTAATGAAAATCACAGGGTAACTGAATGTATCATGTTAGGTGTGTTTCAGAGAGAGCCATTCAGTCTCAGAGCCAGAGACTGGCAGATTGTATGTAAGCCGGCCACACAGTTTTACAGAAATTACAGGTAATTGCAAGAAGTGCCTTCTACTCAAGGTGGCATGGCCTCTGGCCCGCATCTCTTTTTTCCAGACTCTCTAGGCCCCTCTGCAGACAAAAAGAGGAAAAAGAAAGAGACAGGGAGGGAGGATGGGGGCTGACCTTCAGCTACCCTGAAAGTGTTTCTAGGCATGGGGTTTTGGAGACCAGTGGGTGGACCAGACCCAGTTTCAAGTGGCTTCTACTCTCGGAGAGGCGGACACAATAAATACGTAGAGAAGTAAACATTTAGATTACTTTCAAACAGCAGTAAGTGCCACGGAGAAAACAAGACCCAGCCCTGCTCTGAAAGTGTGCTCCTTTACGGAAGGTGACAGCTTTCCAAGACGTCCTCCAGATGGGCGGTAGTAGCCCCGAGAATCCGAGCATGGCCTGCTTCCCCTGGGCTCCAGTTCTGAGCGCCCAGCGCTTCTCCGGCAGTTCAAGGGTCCTTCCCGCCCTCCACCCAGCCACAGCGGGCGCCTCACTAGACTTCATTACTTTGCAAACTGCCGCGCTCGGAAACCGCAGGCGGGAAGCGAAGCAGGCAGCGGACCGCTAGGTGGGGGCGTTGTCCAAGGTGCCTCCGCAGTGCTTGGTGCTCTCGGGGGCGCCGGCACAATTTTCCTGCCATCTTGAGAACGCCGGAAAGATTTGAGAGCCCAGGACCCAAAGGGTTGTTACCAGCTGTGAACGGCCTTTGCCTCTTATTTCTGCTCCAGAAGCAGCCGGAGGACAGTAGCCCTGGGGCTCTAGGGCTCGCGCGTAGGCTGCGGTGGACCTGTGGCGCGCTCCTTCCACGCGCCTGCTGCTCCGCCGCGCCCAGATCCCGCGCGGAATCTTCCGCTTCTACAGGAGTTTTATTTTGATCTTCCTTGGTTCGCAGTGGCACAAACACACTAAGCTGCCGGACTGACGGGATTTGGCAGCGGTCAGCAGAGAAACACATCTCATTAACATGGCTTCTGCATTACACTCATACCTGCAGCGCATGAAAAGCACACGGAACATGCAATGTTTGCACGTCCCTTCACGTTCACGTCTGTGAGACGCTCAGGGAAACAGGAGACCCCTAAGCTGGCTCACGGTGCAGGAAGCGCAGACTCAGGGGCGGGAAAGAAGCCTCCCTTCAAGGCTTCGGAAACTTCAGCGGACTTAAGAAGCAAGGAGAAATGGAGACTGGCTGGAAGCAGGGCCAGCGCTCAGCCAGATTCAGCGGGGTGAAGGAAAGCTCTTGTTGGAGCACGAAATATGACTATGCTCTACTCATTAAACGACTTTCCTGTCAGTTGCACATCTGTGGACTTCCGCAGAAGCTGAGCAGGCTGAGGATGACTCTGGACCTGTGGTGAAGTCTGTGTTCTGACAGAAAGCCAGACGTGTATTGAGCTGGCTGGGGGTGGGAAGGGGTGCAAAGGGACCTTGAAGAAGAGCCCTGACCCTGGCCTTGAAGGAGACATGCCCTGTGCCAGAGGGGGCTGTGGTACTCTGGCAGGAGTGGCAGACACAGAGTGGAAGGCCTGAAACAGCCTACCTTGGACCAGACACAGAAGAGAAGCTGCTGGCCCTGAATGCCACCTCTAGGGGCACCTTGCACCAAAACTGTGTGAAGAAAGGGAAGTGCAGACCCCTCATTCATCATCCCCTGAAGACATCCGGATGGAGACTAGAGAACTAACTACTTCTTTCAAATCAGGATTCTTCAAACCATGGCCAATGCCTGGGATTTATTTGCATCCCCCCCACCTTGAAATGAGCAGCAGAGGCCCGTCTGGTCCCAGCACTGCTCACACCCTCATGGCGGGTGGCAGCCCTTTGCTAGGTTCCCTTAGACTCACTTTGGCAGCATCTGTGTTTTCAACCTTTTTGTCGTAGTGAAGGTACAGAAAAGTCTACACTGTGTTTTGGATCTTACTATCCTCTGTGCAACTATGAAATGTTCAGATAAGTGAACATATACACATGTACATACGATTTTTACAGGCTAATTCTGTGAATTTCCGGAAAACTTTTCTATCTTTATTGGCCTCTGAGCTGGTACTCACAACATAACATTTACATGCTATATGTGTCCTTAAGAATTTTAAAACCCTACCAAACAATAGAAGTAGTACATTACTCTTCAAATACTAGGGTGATGTAAATTACACCCCAAATTTAGTAAGTTTATACTATATCTTTATATGAATGCAAATATTATACACACCATATTTATATTTAGGGAAGAATGCAACAAAAATTAAAGCAAATATATCTAAATCATTAAATTATAATGGTTATCTTTGTAGTATTAGACACTTAACTACTTTGAACAGATATTTGTACCAAGCAGAACACTGCTGCTTCAAAGTCAGTCAGTTCCAAAGACCTAGCTCCCAAATAAGGTATAAACCACATGTGTTCTTAGACTCTCTGGATGGAAAAAACAATGTCAATGAATCCATCAAACTTCAAGGCACCTCACTAACTAAAGGTAGTGGGCACACCTGTTATCTCCACACATCAGGAGCTGACTCCAAATTGCAAGTTCAAACCCAGCCTGGGCAACAAAGCCACTTAGTGAGTACCTTTCTCAAAACAGAAAACAAACAACTTGGGATATAGAGCCTATCTACATCTAGTAGCACAAAACAAAACAAAAATTTCCCTGTAGAATAGCAGTGTCATTAAGGTAAAGTTGTCATTTAGCCTAAGCAAAAGTGCATAAGAAATACTGCTTTCATGCTGAGAATAAAAGTTTTGCTTTTATCCTTTAAAAAAATGTTATTCTGTGTGTTTAGTCTTGCAAAGAAAACAAGCTACGCTATGTTTTATTGCTTCTATACCCATAATTCATGAATAATGATCATTCTCCTTTATGGAGAACCATGTACTAGGCCATATGCTATGTATTTCACATGCATCCCTCAATAAATTCTTATAACACCAAGAGCTGTCATCATTATTCTCATTTTTCTAGATGAGGAAATTGAGACTTAGAACACTTAAGTAACTTTGCCAATGCCTGACAGCTGGTAAGTGATAGAACCAGTAACCAAATCCAAGTTTCTCTAATTTCAAGTTCTTACCTTTTACCAACATTCAGCACTGAATCAGTCATGCATTGCAGTCTTTTGAACCTGCCTGTGACTTCTTTTCTCTTGTGTGTGAGAGGACATCACTGTTTGCAGCTATTTAAGTTTCCCAAAGAACCTATTAAATTCACTCACATACTGCAAGGTAGTGGTAGCTGGTAAAACTGAGGCAGAAAACTGCACCATGATTATGTGTAGCTAACTAGCTGTCCTGTAGAAACCAGCACTGACAGCTGAGCACTGCATGGCCTGATGTCAATGACTTAAATGCAAACCAGACAAGCCTCTTCCCCAGAACCATTTTTGCCTAAGCACCTTCATGGGATGCTTTTATTTTTCCTATCTCAGCTTCAAGTTTTTTTTTCCCATCTTCCTTCAGTTGTTTCATGTTTTAACACTTCACTGAAACCCTGCCATAAATGTAGATTTATTCACACTGATAAAATTTATTATTTAAAGATTTTTTAAATTGTAAGGTAGGGTTTGATAACTAATATGCAGTTCAGTGTTTTTTACATTTAACTATGGAAGTTTGACTGTAACAAAAATGACCTACAGAAACTTTTTTTTACTGTTGAACTTAATGACTCTTTTTTCTCCCCATGAGTCATCCAACTCACCAAGCAAATAAGGGTTATTCCTTACAAAAACATAACTTAAATATAGGTATTTACAATGCACCTCATTCATCAGAAATCAGCTGGTTAGCCTGTTCACCTAAGAATAATGTATAAACTAGTAATGCAGATGAAAATAAGTCTAGTTGCAGTATATTAAACTTTTGTACTTTATGCATGAAAGTCTTTCTATCCTCATTCTTTTTCTTCTTAGTTTATAAACAGTAGTTTTTATGTGGCTTCTGAAGCCCCAGGAAAAAAGCATCACATAAGACACGAGTCAGAAATGATGGTAAGCATACTGACTATAGTAAAATGGACTATTTATCGTCATTATTGTAAAATAGAAATATGGAAGGTAAATATTGAAGAATAAAAGCTTAAAATAATGACAATAATAACATTATGATTTATGTAATATTTAATAGTATAACTAACATTTTGTTACAAGTGATGGAAACCAAATTTAATCAAGAACAAAAAGAAATCTCCTTCAAGGAGAGTAAGCTCCCTCAACATCAAAACATGAGTTAAACTATCCGGACTTGCCTCTGAGCCTTAGGAAAAGCCAGCACTTTGAAGCCCTGGCAGTACGCTTCCTCTACTTGCTGTCTGCACATGGGTTTATTTAATCTGTATCACTGTAGACAGGCTTTTCCCACTGTTGAAATCACAGTCATTAACTAATATCTGGAGAGCTTTCAACTTACAGTTTGGATCGTATTTCAGAAATGAACCTGTATTAGTTCCAATATCAGGAATTCTAAGAAAAGGGTTTTCCTTTGCAGTAGCACTTTGAAAGCCATGAAAGGTCAACATTCCCAAAATAAGAATTGAAAAAAAAAAACCTATAGTTTTAAAAATGTAAAGAGTCATGGAAATAAGAAATTTTAGACAATCTGAAATCATAGGGAAAGGAAAAAATATGTGTCCTAAGTGAGCTACAGATTTCTACCTGTTTCATTTCCTTAATATGTTTTTGATTCAGGGGACAGGTATGAATCAGGCATGAGGAATTCTACTGTGGAAAAGGCAACTGAACAGAATATGCCATATTCTTGGGGCCAGTGTGACGCTGTGGATATTTGCTGTTTTGCAGTAGAACGAGAGACCAAGGGAGGAGTAGGAAAATTCTAACAGGCAAATTAAGTGTTCCACAGTCTTAGAGTGTTTAGAAAAAGAAGTTCCTCCGGAGACAAGGACGCTGTATTAAATATATCACTCATCTTGCCCAACAAACAGTTGGAGAGACTTTTAAACTCAATAGAGCAGTATATAAGAGCAAAGCTTTGAAAAGAGAACAGAATCTGTCTGCAGTATTTCAGAGCTGAAAAGACAGAGATCCTCGGCTCTCAACCAAAAGCAAGGTCCAAAGAACAGGTTGGAATCACAGATGAACTGAGTCTAACTACAAATCAGGATTTATTCAGTCAGTTCTGGTTGGGTGATATAGTCAGCTTGTCATACATTCCTAACACAGAAAAGGGTGAATACTGTCTATATAAAACAGCATCTTTTGATAGCACAATAATCTTTTAATCTACAATACCTTTTTGCACTTAAAAACCATGATGCATAATGTCAATAAGAATATAACTGAAACTGCATAATGTATATGATACAAGTAAATACTTTCACAGTTAAGATGTTAGAATTTGTAGGAATAGACTTTATTATTGATATAATACTAAGGAGAATAAAGGTAAATGGATTAAATGATTGATAAGTAGATGAATATAAGTGTAAAATACATGAGTTATTGTGCATACACATATATTTTTGGCTGAAAGCACTAAGAAGGCCAAAAAGCAGTAACAAGCCAGCAGCCATCAACAAGGTGTCACTCAGATTTTAATTTTAAAATGACTTTCTTTGAGAAAAGAACCAAGATATTTTGAGGATTATTTGATTACAAGACAGGGATAAGAAAAATTCAAGATACATCTAAAGCATCCACAGTATTTGTAGAAGGCCATCGAGGGATGTGTGGAATGTTTTCCATGTTTCAACAGTGACTGTGGGCTGTTGAGGAGAAAATCTAGGGACGTGAGGTGCCCTGTGGCTTCTACAGATGCTGTGGAGTTTTGAGGTAGAGAGTTTAGGGGAGAAGAGAGAGCCTAAGGCTAAGCTCACCCACTTGACTCTGGTGGCCCCCACTCCCCTGGCCTTTTCGCTGAATTGAATTGAATTTTGCAAATATCCTGTCAGATTAAATTTTTATCTTTGATTTTAGGCTTCTTTACTGGTTCTTATGTGAAGTATGGATTCCTGAGGTGACCAAGTGATGATATTTTGTTGCTATTGTTTTACCTTTGCTGATTGTAAATATTTTCCTAGGGAAGATTTGCTATTTTCCCTGCTTATGTATCCTTTTTTTTTTTTTTTTTTTTTTTTTTTTTTTTTTTTTTTTTTTTTTTTTTTTTGAGACAGGGTCTCGCTTTTTAGTTCAGGCTGGCCCTGAGCTCACTATGTAGGCCAGGCAAGTCTCGAACTCAGCAATCCTCCTGTCTCTGCCTCCCGAGTGCTGGGATTACAGGCATGAGCCACCACACCCGGCACTGTGGTATGTGATATTTATTGCTGGTGGGCGTGAGTCTCCATGCCCAGCATTGTATGTGGTTACCGGGATCGAACTCAGGACCTTGCGCTTGCGAGGCAGGTGCTGGGACCACTGAGCTAACCCCC